>OMLC01102339.1:47261-62457 GCA_900302585.1 Regalecus glesne | reverse complement strand
CAAGCATCAAGACAATACTTATTGTTGGCCAGCTATTGTCTGTTGCTTTCTTTTATTGAAGGTTGCAAAGACAAATGTAGCAACATGTTCCACTTCAGGGTCACCTCATATCAACATATTAATGTGGCTCCTTTATAATCACTTGAGGCTCAGAAGACCCATATTCTAAATGTATAGTGTCCACAGACTGAGGATGGGAGTGTTGTTTTAAAACTGAGAGTGTGGAAACAAGGTTTTCCACCAGTGGTGAACGGTGATGCTGCCAGCCAGTCAACCACCACGCCTGTTGCAAGGTCATTCAGTCAGTCAGCCAGCAGCTAGCTAGAGGCTGCTGGAGGTTCCAAGACCCCTGCTAACCCGGGATGTGATGACAGCCCTGTCCCCTTGGGGGCTAGAATTAAAACTGGAGTTGCTAGACTCATATTTGGGGATGCCACTGGTAACGGAGCCACAACATTCTCATGCGGGGTCGGGGTTTGAACCACTGGGGCTAGGAGAGCTGAGCCCATTCCCTCAGGACGTATGTTGGTGCTATGGGGCAGAGGCTTGAGTGTCCCCTCTGCGCCCTCCCTCCCCTGATCCTTTGCGTTTTCCAGCAACATACGAACACTCTCGGAGAAGACAGCCCGAGGGTCTATGGCTGGGAGAGCAGGACAGTCACAGCTCCTCCTCAACTCCAGAGCCTAGAGAAAGACAGAGACAAGAAGACGTTGAGAAGAAGTACAAAAGGAAAAGGAATGGAAGTAAAATGGATTTAAGTACAAGGGAGAAAGGACATAGCAGGTAAACGGTCAGGAGGGAGGGACAAAGATAGAACCATATACAGAGCATGATATAAAAAGAGAGAAATGGAAAAAAGGGTGAAGACAGATAGAAATTAAAGAAGGATTAGGTGTGAAATTCAAAGTGTGTTCATCCAGTCAGGTAGGCAGACAAATATAGATGAGTGCATTGTGACACCTTGGACTACGAAATGGAGAGGGGTCTGAGCCTCATTCATCCACTCACATAAAAACACACAAACACGTGCACTCTTAACCCACCTCATAAGCTTCCCACTCAGCATAACTTCCAAGGCTCTGACATACACTTGGCCTCCCACTTAACAGGCCCTCCTCCTCCCTATTAGTGGAGTTGGTGCTTTGCTTAAGGATGATAAGTGCACTAGTGGAGGCTTTGTCAGATGAGGAAAGCCTGACAGATTGATGTTCTCCCCTCCACAATGCTAGAAACATCATGTGATAATCAATTTTATTCATACAGCACTTTTCAGGAGGCTTTACATATGTAAAAATAAACAAAAACAACACACTAAAAGCCAAAGACATGACATCAATCACACATTAAAAGCAATTCCAAAGAGCTGAGCTGTGATTCATGATTTGAGCGTGGACAGATCGGTGCAGTTTCTCGTGTGTTTGGGGAGAGAGTTCCAGAGGGACAGGGTAGCTATAGAGAAGGCTCTGTCTCTGTAAGTGCGGTGCTTGGTCGTGTGTGGTGGAGACAGGGGGTTGACATCTGAGAAGCGAAGGCTGTGGGGAGGAATATGGAAATGGAGAAGGTCAGTGAGGTAGGAGGGGGCCTGGTTATGAAGGACTTTGTGAGTGAGGAGGACTTGGGTTGGATCTGTTGAGAGACAGGAAGTCAGTGGAGGTTCTGAAGGACACGGGAGATTTGGATGAGCAAGTGGGTGACCAGGTGGACATCAAAGTTAAGATATATAGAAGTTTTTTTGGGACTTTGGACGACAACCCATAAAGAATCCTGCTGCAGCAGCCAATTCTGGAGGAATCAAGGATTCAGCAGCAGAGTGTTCGGCAGAGATGAGATATGTGTATAAGGTCTAAAAGGGAGATTCTGCTGATTTGATTGACATGGTGCTCAAAAGAGAGGTTGATGTCTAAAATGATGAGAAACACCAGTCCTAGAGGACCTGTGGTGGCAGCGAGGTCAGTCACCTGAGCAGCCGGGGCAGCTGTTCCAGCAGGCGTAGTACCAGCTGGAGAAGGGAGCAGTCCCATGCGGGATAGGGCAACACTAGTCACAGGGACATCAACAGGGTGAGCCAAGGCATCAGTGGGTAGTATGGGGAAATGACGTTAGAGGTTTATGTGTAGAGGCAAGGCAACTAAAGGTCGTTCAATCTTCTCATGTCTGACTACCACATCTGACCAGGTAGCATGTGAGCCGAGAATGGAGCAAGAAGAAGGCTGACAGCGAAATGATGGGTCCCAGAGGATGGTGTCAGAGAAGACTGAGTTCATGACTGAAATCATTTTGGACTGTGAGGTTGTGGTGTCGGTCAAATCGGTAATTTTTTCGTAATTCACCTGACAGGCATCAGATTCAGCCTTGGGGTTAATTATGTAACTTATTGCTTTCAGGCAGTCGTCGCAAGGCACAGCAATATTTACTCCAGCAATCAAAGGTTGAGTCCTCACAGTTCTCACCAAGGCTGCAGGGAGTCAGTGCAGTAATTGCTGAATGGCTATAAAGCACTTGAAATAATCCAAAGGTATCACCAAGTCATTAAAAGTTGTAGTTAAGTTAAAAAGTAGGTTTAGCCAAAAAACAAATCAGAGCTAGCAACCAGAAACCCTGAAGTCAGACGATGAACATGTCCCTGCTGTTCACACAACTGGAACTGAACTTGGCTTTTAATTCTCTATGCCTGCATGTGTGCAGATATGCCAGACTGAACCCAATAATAAACATCATGGAAAGGTGGAAAGCCAAACATGCAAACAGACACACCTAGAAACACACACAGTATAGACAGATGGATTCGACAAGTTTTCATCGTTTCAGTCCCTGCAGTTACGGCCTTCCATCTACAACAGCAAACACCCAAGGATTCCAAAGGGGCATGGGTACATACAGTACAGTGCACACATGCAAGCAAATGCGCAGATGCCCACTGACACACACAACCACACACTCCACCAACACCTGATGGACAATAAGTGATTTACCCATCTGTTCGACTCTCCTGCTTGGAGCATCTGATGGGGGGAGGGGGAACAGGTTTCTGTACCAACATTTTACATCACATTCAAGGTTAAAGACACTGCTGACTAACGCATACTATTCATTGCAACTCCTCCTCTTTTAGATTTTCTGCGTTTTCTGTCATTTACCAAAACAAATGCACACACACACATACGTACATTTCCCATCTGTTAGGATTGTGGATGTTAATGTTTTTCATTGCAGGGGCTGTCTTGGCTAGTTGTTCGTTTCCATGTAGCCTGGAGATACCATTGATTGTTTCACAACAGAGTGCACCAGCACAGCATGTGAGTTTGTGAGATCCGGCTGGAACTGCCGAGCTTTTCTATCTCAGGTTTTCATCTTAAAGCCTCCAAGACATTTTGGAGGGTGGCCGAGCCCCCACTTGGCAGATGCCCACTCTGCCAATCCTTCTGCATTGCTGCTTCTTCTTGCCTCTTCTCTCTAAGTACCACCCTTCCCAATCTAACTCTCATCTTCTCATTTCTCATACATCTCTGCAGTTACAAACAGTTCATTAAATAATTATTTAAACTAAATCATAATAGCTGCTAATGTTGCACTGATCATTCTTAGCCACAGAGAGAATTTCAGTTTTGAAGCATGAATGAATCCAAGGAAGGCATAAAAAGCCAAGGAGGGAGAATTTGAAATATGGGACTACCAAAAAGATCTGCCAGGGAAGAGATAAATGTATCCATTCAAATGGCTACCATCAAGGTGTCCATAAGCACGGCATTAAACCCCCATCTCATGTGGAGCTTCTGAATTTCCCAAAGGATGGATGTAGTAGAGATAGGGTTAAACTATTACTGCTTCAAACTGAGACCGTTTAATTGTGGTACTGTGGTGCAAGTTGTGGCCAAAATGAAGCATGCATGGTCTTTTGATCTTCCTTGGTTGGTGTAAAAAAACAAAGCAAAAAGAGCGATATTATATCTGCTGATGTGTACCCATGAGTGTGTTAACAGAGCTGTACCTGTGGTAGGAGCCGGTCCAATTGTGTGAGTCTGTTTCTATGTGATGGGTGTGTGGACAGCCACTCAGGAATGGCCGGATCGCCTCTGAGCTGATCCGTGATCTCCATTTGCTGCCAGAATACTGGCCCTGCTCGCACATCTGCACATGCCTGGGAAAGATACACATACAATACACTTAGACACACACTGAGGAATGACACATCAACAAAATGTGGCATCCCTCCATCTTATGCTGAGCTAAAGCAGTTTACCCAGTTTAGAAACGGATTATTTTTGCTGGACAACACTGCCACCTAGTGTATTACCGTAAAACTACAGAAACTAAAAGCCGCTGCTCTAGATGATCAGTTTTAATTAAGGTTTCAAGATTCAATATGTTTACTGTCACTCCGGTTGTACAAGTACAGTAGTGTAAAATTCTTTGACTGTGAGACTCCATTACTTAAACATGAGATAAAGATGAAATAAAGTAAATGTGCGTATACTTACAGAGATTATGCAGAGATGAATCGGTTCAACTGGATGATAAGTTTAGTCAGAAATGTTTTGTCACTCAAACAGGTGACATCTTCAGTCTGAGGCTGAGCCAGACTAAAGATGTCACCCGTTTGAGTGAAGAAGTATTTCTGAATAAACTTCTGATCCAGTTGAACTGATTCACCTCTTTTTGCGATTCCATTACCTAGATTATTGAGCATGCATCAAGACACCAAAAGTAATAGGTATAACAGAATCAGGCATACAATAGGTAAAGGTAAGAATAGAAATCGATCAATCAAGTATAAAAAACAATAATGGGTGCACATATGATCGATAAAGGCGCATATGCAAGCACATGCATGCACACACACACATTTTAAATCTTTAGCTTCGTTATATTCTGTTAGAAATAAATTATAATGGGATATTATGAGTTTGGTTTACCTTTGCAGCCAGCTGTAATCCAACTTTGTCAGCTTCAGCCTCCAGTTTTCTGCTATATGGACGACTGAACATCAACTGGATGGCCAAGTGAAATAGAAAGTGAGATGGAGAGAGAGAGGAGTGAATTTTTGTATGATAAGGTCTCTACATTATTCATACACAATAATTTCTGGTTTAAAATCCGATATCTTATGAGGCTTTGCATTTCATGTAAGATTTCATATAATATAAAAAATATACAGTTATTTTTTCAAAACAATAAATACAACAGCCTATGCCCAATAACATAATAAATAGTAAATTAACTAGTTCTTCTATAGCGCTTTTCTAGTCTAACAACCACTCAAAGCATTTTACAATGACTGCCTCATAATTACGTGGCAGGATATAAACTCGCAATGCCTGAGTCCCAGGTGTGCACCCTACCCACTGAGCCACCACAGATATCATGATGATGTACATACACTGACAAAGCCATGTATGTATACATCAAGACTAAAAATATTTCTGTTTTCTTGTTCTCCAAGCTTTCTGTGAATTTCCAAAAATTTTCCAGACCTTGAAAGTGTCCCATTTATTTTGCATACTCCCAATACATTATAATCATAGGACAGATTAAGTGATAGCATAGATATTTTTGTACCAACATAAATTTCTCACCTGTACAAGCTTGCCCTGTATCCACTGACCCAAAGCAGCTAGGCTGTCTCTAGGACAAATGGCCCAGATGGCCGTCAGCAAGATGAGAGACAGGAAGTCAACTACATGGGACAGACTAGCCTGCTCCGCCTGTGGAAGAGCAGGGGGGAACATGGGATAGAGGTAACAAAGGGGACAGGTTCATATGGGATGGAGAGAACATGAAGAAAAGTGAATGGGTTATGGAGGGCATAGAGAATGACAGATAAAGAGAGAGAGCAAGAGGAAGAGTCAAGTCAAGTCAATTTTATTTTTAAAGCCCATTATCACAATAATATGAGAGAAGCAGAAAAGGGGAGGATGCATATTGATTGTTCCCATCTATTTCACCTGAACCTTTATGCTTTAACAGAGATTTGGAGATTTTAAACAGCCAGTCTGACAGAGTACACAGACTGGCTAAAACCAACTCCATTGATGCTAATTCACTTCATTCAATTAAATCCTTCCCAAGCATTGCCTCTGAAGAAAATTTAAACTCTCAAAATAACCAAAACTTCCTTAGACTCACTTCTCTGTGCAAAGGAATAGACTTTAATGGGTTAAATAACACTGGACATCTGTGGAGAATCAAGAAAGCAAGATAGTGTCCTTGGTCATTAGGACTTTGGCCACAACAGATTGGATTGATGAATAAGACAAGCTGTGTATATGTGGACTGTGTGAGTGATTGTCACCAAGCCTTCATCAACAGCTGACCACATTGCAACTAAAACTAAACTTCCAAAGCATAGCAACACCAGTGTTAAAACTACTTCCAACTCTAATAAACTACTTGAGTTTTCTTGATTATAGTCTTCTGTTTGTCCTCCATAGTTTGCTTGAAATATACGCTGTTTCTTGCAGTTCCTGTGCCAGTATGTAGATGTCAGAATAATTTGTCTATAATAATACTGAAATAATGATTCCCTTATCAGTCTCGCAAGGGGATATGCATTCAGTGTCTTGCTCAAGGACACCTCAACATGCTATATGCAGGACCAGGGATCGATCCTGCAACCTTCTGATTGCCAGACGACCACTCTACCCACTGAGCTATGCTGCCCCTATGTGCTCCTGATCAAGCCTTACCTACCACGACAAATTCCTGTATATTTACAGTACTGTAGAGAATATTTTGACACTAATGAGAAAAGCAATAAGTAGAATGCAATGATAGACAAAATCAAATCAGAAAAATTACAACACTAAAGACACAAAGACTGACATGGGTTGGTGTATGTACTTACAGAGTGTCCTAGGAGTGCGTGGGCCATCTCATGTCCGAGGATAAAGGTAAGCTGATGTACATCTCCCACAACATCTAGCATCCCAGTGAACATGAACACCTTCCCATTCTACACGGAAAAACAGAAACCAGACCTGGGTGAAATAATACTTGCAGATATACTTGAATTGTTTTCCTCTACCTCTGAGAAAGACCAGTAAGGTATGCCACACAAGACATGAATGAGTGACAAAAAATGTAACTCAATGATATCCATATACTTCATGAATTGTGCTGAAACCTCACCCATTTGTAGTTTTCAGGCCAAGTTGGAAGATATATCAGTTATCATGTGCATCTAGGTTTTGACTCAAACTGCTCAAACACAAGCTGTGTTTATACCAACTATCATAGTTATAAGTTTTAAAAAACATAATGCAGTGTAACACTCACAAACTGAAAAAGCCTCTCTTACTCCTTGTCTAGAATGAGAATGATTCCATTTAACCAGGAGAAAAAAATGATGCAGCATGTGACAACATAGGTCTAATCTGGACGGGTTGCCCAAGTATTTTAATGACTGAATATAGGTGTATTTGGAACCCCACTTTAAAAAAAAAAAAATTTGTGTCAGAGAACAAAACACCACCCATGATTTATCAGGGGGAAATTTTGCTACACCCCTCCACTCCCTGTTCACTCTGCTTCTGCAAGGTCAGAGTTTAAGAGAGAGGAATACACACAATCAAAGGTATTCCACAGAGAAACAGAACAGACACAGACCCGAACACAAATTTTGTGACACTCCAAAGTGAGAGAAATCTGTGCTGCATTTAAGCATTAGTATGAGCCAAATCAAAGTTACCAATATGGATCTTACCAATGTTTAGAACATTCAAGTTTTTTTTGCAGTGCTGGTGCATGCCCCCCCTCACATCACAGACTACAAGTATATTTCAGAGCTTTAGGAAACATAACAGTACAGAATCACGATCTGGGATCTTCCAGCAGTATACCCATCTGACTCACAGGCAGTACAAAAGCGTTGACAGTGGGCTTCTGAACCACATGGACACTCCAGGGAACAGAGGACAACTCAGGGATGTCATTGTTCCTTTTTACCAGGTGCTGCACCACACGCTCCACCACCTGGTGACGGGGGTCATGCTCTGGTACCAGTAGTTCAGCAAACTCCTCCATGTACTGAAAAAAAGACATCGGAGGGTACATTTAAGAAGGTGGCATTGCTTTTTAACTACCCACAACTTGGTAACTATCATCTGTGAAGTCTTCCCACTATTCATCTTCACTGAGTTAGTTGCTATACAGGTCACAGCATCCTAGAGCCCTACTTTCAAAAGATAGCTCTGGACTCTTGTGTCCTCTTCACTTCTCTCACCCCCTCTGCTGTCAAGGCTGCCAGTTCCATGTAGTTCTCCCGACTGAATACCAGAAGGCGTGTCCGTCCTGTCACAGGTGACTCATCGAGGTGGGTCATAAGGAAGAGGGCCATGATCATCAGAGCAAAGACACCCCCTGCTGCCATTTGCCAACGACGACGCCAAGCTGCCTCACGCACAAACTGCCGGCGGTTGGGCGGTAAAGAACCCCACCAATTCCTAATACTCCTAAACACACAGAGAGGCATTAAAAACACATCACTCTGGCTGTGCCTTAACTTTACCAAAACAACATAATATCATCCAACCCATGCATTAGTGTCCTACCTTCCGAGTATGACGGCCACGAGTTTCTGCAGTGGTTTGAGTACCAACCATATGAAAGGTGCAGGTAAGGCCCTGAGTGGACCTGATGAGTGGAAATGGGACCCACGTTGAGTTGGAACAGGTGCATGACGGAATATGAAAATGGTTTGGGGACTTTTAAAGGGGAATGGTGCCGTTCCAGAGCTCTCAGAAAATAGACGTCTCCCAAAGTGAGTCTTTCTGAAGTGAAGTTGAACAGTGCTCTTAGTTTTTTGACAGCTATTACTTGAAGAAAGTTCCACAGTCGATATTAAGTGTCTCTTCTTGACAGCATGTCCTTTGTGTTTGTAGACATGGAAGCCTCTGGTCAATTGTTTAGAAATTGAACAGAATAGATTGTTCCTGAGAAAACGAACACAAACCAATTCCATAGTAATTCCAGGCACCCGCTGTCAAGTCCGATTGATATTATTATGAATGGCAGGTGAACGTACAGTGGTAAACGAGGATGTTTGCTGATAAAGCCGAGATGTTCATAATCAAACTTTAAAGTCTCAACTGACGTAAAACTACCTCATTTCAATGTCACGCTATTGCTACCTGGCTACAGTAACACTCCACTTCCGTGTGTCGTAAATATAGTTAAAGTTTACAACAAGACAGGTCTCACATTTGTATTCCGGGCTTCATTCAAAATGTTTGGGATGGTCTTAAGCTGTGACACACATCCAGAACCGCTGTCCGGACGTGAACTTGAGTCGTTCCGTCAACCTCTCAACAGACTGAAAGCTTGTGCATTCCAAATAACAACCCCCCTAGAAACAGCACACGCCAAGAAGCGTTCTGAGTCTCCCAACGCCGCTGTGACATCATCTTTTTTGGCATAATAATCCAGCTAGTTAAAAAAAAAAAACACCGTTTGTTGTGACGTTATTTTCCATGTGTCTAATTGATAAAATATGACACATTACTTTCACGGTCTCCGTGTTGCTTAAGTCAAAGCAGTGTTGACTGATAGTACCAGTGAAAGAACGCGTAAAAGCATTATAAAGTAACGGAAAGTATAGCCAGAAGATTAATTAAAGCAGTATTAGTTACAGTCACTCATGTGCGAAATTATCATCAGCAAACATTCGCCTTCCGTTCACTTCCATTCAATGCGAGCGAGGGATGAGTAGAATAATTCACTGGCTGTGGTGAAAGAAAGTTGCGTCTGTACATCGCGTAATTCAACTTTGGTGAACTTTGACTGGCGAATTTGTCGTTTCAGCGAATAGCAAAGACATGTGTATGCGCGGTTGACCCCACTTGCTTATAATTGGCTGTAGATGGAGACTTTCTTAACCTGGTGGTAGGCACTACTCCCCATCCATCCATCCATCATCAACGGCTTATCCGCTATTGGGTCAAGGGGGAACTGGAGCCTATCTCAGTTCTCATTGGGCGAAAGGCGGGGTACACCCTTGAAGGGTCACCAGTCCATCATAGGGCAGAGCAATTAGTCCATTTACCATCCCCACCAACACAGCTCCTGGGGGAAATCCCACATTAAACAGGCCCTGGTTAACTGTGGTTATCCTAACTGGGCATTTGTCAAAGCTAGGAAGATACCCAAACAGTGCATCAGCCAATTGAAGAGAGGACACCAGCTGCCTACGTGTAAACCAAACATTATGTCTCAGTTGCTTTCAAACACCAGAATACTGGACGAGAAATTGGTCTACCCCAAGGTGGGGTCCTACAGCACAAACAGAGCAATATGATGTATACTGTTAAGTCCTGGGGAGATTGCTGTGACTTTTACATCCGGGACACCAAACAGCTGCTGGCACAACAGAAGACTCAACACATTAGGCCAGGACTGAGTTGTCTACTAACATCTCTTTCAAGTACGGGTGTGTGTATATCCTACATAGGGAGGAATGCTGGCTTGAACAGGGAGTTAAAGAGGCCATCTATGTAGAGGGAATGAACATCTCTTAACTAGGGGGTGGGAGATGCTAAGGGTGCATCTGTTCCCATCTTACAATGCTGTGATTTGCAACCATTACCCAAGTTTCAGTGAATAACATATATGGCCATTGAAATTCAAGTTACTGGTCATGCTAATTTACATATGAAACCAATCATTGATTTTGGTTGTTATGCAACTGTTCTGTTTATAAGGGTGGATATACCTGCAGTTAGTTGAGACTAAAGTAGTCATTTATATGAGTGAGGAAATGCCTCACTACATGTGTCCAGATGAACTGAAAGAATTTGTTCCGATAGACTGTGGGTTTTGGCAAGCTCAATTTTTATGGGGAGGGAGAGTCGCGCGCATGTCTCGACTGTGATTATTGCTGCAAATCAACATTCATTGCAGCGAGCATGTAGGGCCCACTGGGTTTATGTCAGCACATCTGATATATAATGAGGTGAATGACCCCATCAAACCTCCACAATGGTATCAAAACCAAACATCACTGTATGATGCAATACAGCTAACTAAGCAAGGCACATCATACTCTACAGTAATGTACTATATTTTATAGTTCATCTGCACAAATAAGAGAAAGATAGGTCAAATAGCAAAACAAGCTATAAACATACCAATGTATGTATATTGAAAAAAGCACATCAGGCTGTCTACAAGAGTTTTAGTCCTCATCAACAACGGGTAGTTACCCATCACATGCAGATGAGCATAATTTCCTGGTACAATCAAGATACCAAATGTGAGGGTCACGTATCAATAAACCAGTCCATAACAACATATATGATTCCTTTGTTTTGTAGCCATCATTCATTTGTCACCATTATATTCGGCACTTAGACTGAGTAGTACTAAGAAAATGTGTTTTCATCTGAGTTTTGAGTTAAAGTAAGTTATTAACCCCCCCAACTTCAACAGGATTGGCAAGAATAGTATGAAGCCGGTGTATTTATCAGAGGAACCTTTATTTTTCATTGTACATACGTACAACAAAATTTCTCTGGATTCAACCCATCCTATTGTATAGGAGCAGTGAGCAGCTGCAGCACCCTCAGGGAACAACTCCAATTATTTTTTCCTATTGTCATGTTCAGGGTCACAGGAAGGAGTGTTGACCCTAACATGCATATTTTTTAGATGGTGGAGGATACTGGAGCACCCAGCGGAACTCCATTCAGAAAAGACCTGGGAGAGGGTTGAATTTGGACCTAAGACCTTCTTGCTGTAAGACAATGGTGCTACCCATGGGGCGACCATGCTGCAGATAATGCTTTCACAATATTATTGAATCCAAGGATGTTCCAGGTCCTTTCTGTGTGGAGTTTGTATGTTTTCCCCATGTCTGTGTGGGTTTCCTCTGGGCTCTCTAATTTCCTCTCACCATCAAAGACATGCACATTAGGGTTAATAATCCTCCCTGTTTCCCTAATGAAAGAGATAGAAAAATATTCTAACCTTAGCGCTCCAGCTGTTTGTTGCTCCTATACAACAGAGTAGATTAAATCCAGAGAAATCTAATTGCATGTATGTATAATGACAAATAAATAAAGTTTCTAATTCTCTCATAGTCACAGTAGATAATCATGTCCAGTCAATAACACAGAGCCTAGATGTAATACTGGGCTGCTTTCTATCTCTGAGTTTGAAGTCTGTGTAGTAGATTTTGGCATCCTGTTATTCACATTATCAGAGTCTGTTTCCTTGTTTTTCCTTTGGTGGTTCGGCTGTTCAAAGGCAGAATCATCTGAGGCAGCTGATCTGGATGAAACATTTAAATCTTCCCCCTCCTCCTGGTCAGATGGCAACTTGGCAATAAAGTCATTTTGAAAGAGGCTCTGGACCTGAATAAGGAAAGGGTCCCCCTCCTCATCTGGCAGGGGCTCAAGGTACTTGGCCAAAGATGACAGCATCTAGAAGGAGGTAATAAAGAGGGCAAGTTGGATAAAATAAGATTAAGTCATAAATAGAAGAAAACCAGAGATAGGTAACACACAATACACAACATAACCTCTGCAGATTATCTAGAATTTGGCATGTTTGGTCATAAACCAGCCAGCCCAAAACAGCAAATGTCACCGCGTTGTTCATAACCATTTACTGATCCCTAGTTGCTACCCATATCACATTCAAAACATTGATGCTCACTTATAAAACAGAAACTTAAACAGCTCCAGCCTACCTGAATTCTCTCAATCAGGTCTACACTCCCTCCTGCCAACTACGCTCTACCAATGAGAGGTGCCTAGTAGTACCACCACAACAGGACCCTACATCACAAACTCGACTCTTCTCTTCTCTTGTCCCCCGGTGATGGAACGAGCTACAAAACTATTCAATCCGCAGACACCCTCTCAATCTTTAAGGCTAAAAATCCAGCTCTTTTGTGAACACTTTTGCACTTGAATATGACTAGATGGAGTTAATTAGTTATTATAATAAATAATAATTTCTTATCATCATCATTATTATTAAAGAAAGAGGGTCTTCTTCTATTCACGATGTACATTAACTCTGGTCACTTTGTTTTGGATAGGTACCTGCTAAATGAAATTGTAACAGTAACACTGGCTGTTGGCACCTACATCTTGTGGGACTCAATCTTAGCTTTGGGGCACTTATATTGTTCACCCCTAAATAGATCCTCACTTGTGCTGTGTTCACTCTCAAATGTACATCACTCTAGATAGAAGCATCTGCTAAATGAAATTTTAATATTGTAACAATTTGCAAGGTTTGGTGTGGGCAATAGAGGACTGACCTTCTCCAGACAAGTGAGATGTGAGTCCTTCCGGAAAAATCTGTCCATTTGCACACTCCTGACCAGAGTAAAGATAGATGTAAGCTTAGAAATTCCCCTTTGGAGGGTCCCAAATGTTCTTTTTTGTCCTTCTGTTAACTTATACTATTTAGACTGAGGACCCCAATCTTTAAGTGGGATAACATGTAAAGAAATTACATGCAGATTTGCCGTCACAGGGTACATATGTAAGAATCTCTTTAACTCACCCATATGTCTGTGAGTATTTGCTGACAATCCATTGGCTTCTCCGCATCATCTGTTCCCAGTCTGGAATATCTTGGGAGGGAAGAAAGTCAAACCTGTAGGGAAGCTCTGGGAAGGAACAGCAGGACATAGAGTTAAGTAGAGGAAACCTTGTGCCATGAAGCAATCAAATATTGGTTCAATTGAATTAAAAAGTGTTTAAGTCAAGATACTTTACATTTGATCATTAATTATACTAAACATTTGATCATTGTCCACTAATGAAAGCTTTGTGTGTATGTATGTGTGTGTCCACGTGCGTGCGTGCGTGCGTGTGTATTTGATCTCAACACACTCTGTGGGCCTGAAGAATCCTGGTTCTCTCTCACCAACAGGCAGTTTATCTGGGAATGCGGGGAGGGGTTTGCTAGATAGTACGGGCTCACTATCATCCCAATGAAGGGAGCTCCACCACGGGAGAAGTAACTCTGGAAACAGAAGACAGATGCCTGAACACACACACACATATAAATATAGTCTCTACATACTATCCTTCATCCCTCCTTTTCAAGGTCTTTGCTTCATGACTGTACCTATGTTAAAAAAGTTTAAGGAGTCTAAAATGGGTTTTGCTAACGAGTAATCAAAGAGTGTGTAAAACCAACCAGTAAAACCTCTGTCTTCAACACTACTAGGTAACAGTACTATGTTAAATCAGACCAGAACTAACGAAAAAAATAATTCTTAATAACTAGCACCAAAGAAAAATTAGGCCCAGTATCCACATCAAAGAATCATCAGGACAAGCTAACTTTGGAGTAAGTTATCAGGCTATCACTTCTCGTAGCTCGGTAAATGTGATGCATTAATTGCATTGCATTTTGAGAGATCATCAGACTAGAAAAGCACTCTATAAGAACAAGTCCATTCATATTTAAAAAAATCTTTCATTCATTTAGCTTTTCTGGGACCCAACTGCAGAGAAGGGGGCCACATTAACATTCATACAGACATACACATTCACACAAGAGAACAGATGCTGATGCACAGTCAAGTGCACTGGAGTCAGGGTGTCTTGGTGGCTCAATTGGTCATTGTTAAAGCTTGTGCTTTAGCACATAATCCTGTGTTGGAATCTAGCTGAGGGCTGTAGCTACATGTCCCTGACTCTCCCAATGCCCCATTCTTCTCTTCACTATCAATGTCTCACTACACTTTTGCTCCCAAAAAAAAATAAAAAAATATCTCCAGCTTGGGGCAGCACAGCTCAAGAGGTACAGCAGGTCATTTAGTAATCAGAAGATTGGTTATTCAGCTCCTTCAGAAAGCGTGTTGAAGTGTCCTTAAGCCAAACACTGAATCACTGACTGCCCCCTGGGCACTTAAGATGCCCACTGCTCCTATAGAATAGGATGGGTTAAATGCAGAGAATACATTTCATTGTAAGAACCCACTGCTACTGTTGGCTGCTCCCGTTAGGGGTCACCAAAGCGCATCATCAATCTCCATCTCTTCCTGTCCTCTGCATCTTCTTCTGTCACACTCTTTCTCTTCTCATCTTGCCTGGCAGCTCCAGCTTCAGATTTAATTTTAAGAATACAATGGCCAAATAAAGAGTATTTCCTTTGACTAACTGTGACATGTAAAACAGACCCTTCCTAATGCAGTCTGGCAAAGATTTATACATAAAGCTATTTTACCTGGAACTGATCT
>OMLC01102339.1:0-34854 GCA_900302585.1 Regalecus glesne | reverse complement strand
GAGGAGGAGGAGGAGGAGGAGGAGGAGGAGGAGGTGGGGGTGGCAAGCAGGGTTGAAAGCCGTTACACTTGAGACCCCCATTGGTGAATACAACAAATGGGTCAGACGCTTTCACAGTTTCAACCTTGTCCACCAGTTTTGTCTTGCAGCGCTTTTTCTAAAAAAATGAAAAAGAACAACAAATAAAAAAGGTGCATAAACTAAATTAAAACATGTACACAACCCCACAACATTAACCACCCTTGTGCCAGACACTGGCCTATAATGAACCTATCATTATAATTACTGTTGTTGTGAATTTATCTATTATACTAGGGAAGTGATGATGCACTTCCAATCTTAGAAGTCTGGAGTAATGTTAAAAACAATGGCAATTTTTGAGTGACAGTTGGTGTGTTATTTGGTCTAGTAAGGGTTACATAAACAGCGTTTGGTCAGAGAAGGGTGGAGGTGCACAATGGAAAATGATTGACAAAGGCTTCGAAACAAATCACTGACATGAATGTAAGCAAGACATTCTCAGCTGGCCCTTAACCTTCCCAGTGCTGTTTTAGGCTTTGCCAGAATTTAAGCGCAAAATGTCAGCCAAGAAGTGGTAGGCAGGCAAGTCAACTACAGGTATTGATAAGGGCCGTCTCTCAACACTCCCTCTCAGCTCCATTTCCTGGTTCTCAATGCAATGCTTTAATTGCTGTTCAAGTCTGTGGTGACCAGAGATGGAGGAATGAAGCCTTTCCACTGCATTGAGACACAGCCTGATTATACCCATTGACTGACTGACACCAGAAGACACAGCACTTAAGATGGCCCAACAGCAATAGTTGGAATAGACACTGTACCTTTTTCTCTGGAGAAAACCTTAGAGGTTCTACAATGTACAAGTCATCTGGACCTACTGAACAGGGGAGAAAGGGGCCAGGTTAATGGTGGAATGGGAAACAGGAACACATACGTGTAACAAGCATGACATGACCTTGCAAGTAGTAGTATCAAGGCTAAATTGGACGAGTGCTGCATTGACTCAGCTTTTAATCTTCACAGAAGCACATGCCCTTTTCTTATACAACAGTGAGACTGAAGAAATTCATCAAAACTTAAGCTAACTAAATTCTTTGATTAGTATAGAATGTACTGCAAATGAAATGTGTGTGATCATAATTTCCATTAATCATTACTACTTGCAAATGGCCACCATAAGCCAGCCCGAAGGTTTATGATCTATTTAAACTTCTTAAGCCTGCACATGGACACAAGCTGATAGTGACAGCCTCTCAGCCCTAGGAACACACACACACAAACACAAAGTTGAGGGAGAGTAAATGATAGGAAGAGTTTTAGATTTCATGAATGAAAGGCTTTATTCTTTTTGAGCTTGCAACCAGCCACTACCAACAGGCATAAATGGGCCCAGTTTTAGCCTACACATTGCCTACATCAGAGATATCAGCCACTCAGAATGGTGCCATGAGTATGGGGAAGTGATAGAACAGAAGGCTGTGTGAAGCAGATTGAAATGGTCATGTCCAGCTCTGCGGTTGTGCAATATGGAAGCGCAAACAGGTCAATCATGATAATGTGATCCCTGTGATTTGTTTCTGTGGCAACGCTTTGAATTTAGTCCCCATGACTCTTGATCTTGCTTCTGACTCTGGCAGTTGAGGGAAAAATAATGTACAGGAAAGCATGCAGAGAGGGCAAGTTGGACGAGACCCATGTGTATGTATTCATGTTGTGTATCTGTGAAACACTGATGGGGGGTTCTTACCTTCTGTTGAGGACAATTGGAAGGACTTGGAGCGAACAAGTGGACAGGTCACCCTGCGCCTTAGGCTCATATCGTCATAAGAAGAAAAGCACCTGAAAAATTAAAAATAAAAATAAAGCCATTAAGAGTGTTGTTTTTACTGTACTCCTAGTACAGTTACCCTCCTTTTAAAATAGAGGGATGCTGTACAGTGACTGTGGGGAAGCAAATATAACAGTGGTAAATGGACTTGCTTTTTTGTATGGCGCTTTTCTAGAGACCACATGAAGCACTTTACCATGAATGGCCCAGATTTACCAAGCCCCGCAGCAGGATATGAACCTGCAACGCCCAATTTGAAGGCGGGCACTCTACTGCTGATCCACCATGGCTCAAACAATGGAGACAAGGAAGTGAGACAAAGCAGACAAAATTGTGCTATATAAATGTTGTATCCAGATGAACGGATTCAAGTTTTTTGTAATTTCCTTACCTGGATCATTGAGCATGCATAAAGACACAAAGTGAGCCAACATTACTTATTCTTCATTCATTTTTGGTTGTAGGACATTTTGAAAGGAAATCCACTTTGGTCATTGTATTCATTTAATTCTTAAAATGAGATTTTTACTCTGCATTTAACCCATCCTATTATATAGGAGCAGTGGGCAGCTGCAGCGCCCTTGGAGTAGTTAGGGGTTTCACTGTCTTACTCAAGAAAACTTCATCACGCTTTCTGAAGAAACCAGGGGTTGAACCAGTGACCTTCCAATTAAGAGATTACCTGCTCTACCTCCTGGGCCGTGATGCCCCTCATTAACGGGATGGAGATAGTCACAACACTTTTCAAAATAACACGTCCATTAGACCCAGGCCTAATGCAGTTATGATGAGTCAATTCTATTTGTATAGCTTATTATTAGAAATTACAAACTTCCGTCAGTGGGCTTTACAACAATACAACATCCTGTCCTTGGACCCTCGCATCGGATGAGGAACAACTCCCTAAAAAAACATTTAACATACAGCTGTCCTAATCACATGTACCATATATTCAAGGACTGCCACATTGAGATAGATACTTGACTAGAGCAAAAGCTAGTAATATCTGTAAAAACGTGAGATTTCTAGATTATTCAAAATAAAGACAAACAGAATTAAGAAAACAGGAGCTTCCAAAGAACATTTGCCTTCTCTAGCTCATGTAGGGGGACCAAACTCAGGCTCTCCAAACAAAACATTGTCAAGCCCTATCTGGGGAACTAGTCTTATTAACTAGCAAACACAAGCCACAGTGCTAAAGCTGTACGTCCAACACAAGTAGACAACTGTAACTGAAGATGAGCCAGAACTCATAATGATGGACATGCTCAAATAAATGCTGGATTAACGAAAGGCTCTATGAAGAGGTGTTAAAAAGGTAAGAGGTGTCATTCCCACAAATGATCCTCGATTCAACTAATAAGAAGATTGATGGAGTTGCAACAGTTCCAGTACTTGATAAACGGTCTAAATTACTCTCAGAAAGGCATGTATAAAATAAAAGGAACACATGTAGATAATGCTTTTAAGGACTTGGACAAACTGGTAAACAATTTCACTCCCCCATAATCAAGTCTAATATCCTCTTTGAGGGTCTCAACTGTTTGGAGAATCAAACCCAAGGGCAAATAATAATTGATGAGGAATAACTTAAGATAACAGGGGAATAGTGGGGCTGAGACCAAGAGCAAGGTTCGTGACCAGTTAACTGCCAAGCTGCAAATGGAGGCTAACTCAATTCAAACAAGCCCATAGAAAGGGAATCTTCCCACAGCTGTCAGGATCTATAATCAGAACAGTTCCCCCAATAGAACAACCTCAACACATGTACAGCAACAATATACTGGATAATTAAAAATGAGTGCAATTTGTTTTATCTGTCCATACAGTATATAATGTACATATTTCTCTCCTATTGAAATGATGTTATGTTCTAGATGTGATGCCTTTTTTGCCTACTATGCTTTCCATTTGCTGCTGTAACACCGCAATTCCCCCCTGCGAGACTAATAAAGGAATATCTTATCTTATACCAACGAAATGCTGAAAGAACCCAAAGCTTTGTATTGAAGCTTGTACATTTTAAGAATAAGGAACTCATCATAGAATAGGCTAGAGCACACCTTAAAAATACCCAAGTGCACATAAATGAGGAGTTCTCTGAACAGCTGAGGGGGAAGAAGGATGAACATATGCATGTGATGAGAGAGGCCAGAGCAAAGGGTAATCACACAATAATTGGCTACAATGAGCTCATTGTGAAACCAAAGAGAAACAGTAATGGGCCATTGTAGTTTTAATGAATATCAAATGACTGTGGATCATTGGTTTTTAATTGAGACTGTGCCATAAGCTGCTAAATGCCTATTAAACTACTAAAAATGACTTGAAATTCCCTTTCTGAACATATTGAAAATGAAGCTAAAATGCAGAGTTCTGTATTGTTCAAAATGATTTACGTATTACTGTCATTTCTGAGACATGTTCAGATTTATAAGACACTGAGGTGGCAATACAAGGGTGTAACATAGTCTAACATGGTACAAATAATCATGGAGGAGGTGGAGAATTTTATATTCAAGATTATATCCATCCATCCATCCATTGTCAACCGCTTATCCGAAATCAGGTCGCGGTGGAACTGGACCCTATCTCCGTTCTCATTGGGCGAGAGGCGGGGTACACCCTGCATAGTTCGCCAGTCTATCACAGGGCAGAGCTGTTAGAGGAACAGTGTCTTGCTCAAGGACACCTCGACACGCTTCTCTGCAGGACCGGGGATCGAACATGCAACCTTCCGATCGCCAGGCGACCGCTCTACCCACTGAGCCATGCCGCCCCTTCAAGATTATATATCAGTCAAAATAAGAAAGGCTCTACGACCACCAAGTGTGAAAGCACTGTGGCTACAGGTGCATCCATCTTAAATCTATATTTGTGGGATATTGTTGCAAACCACCTTGTTCACTACACACCACCTTGAGGACATATGCATTAAAGTGCTTTGAGTTGTTGCTAGACTAGAAAAGCACTACATAAGAATAAGTCCATTTACCATAATACTACATAAAATCACTGATACTGACAAAGACATTTTAGATATATATATAAATCTTAAATAAGGGTGATTTGGGAGAGATTTGCATGCAGCCTGTTCCAGTAAACAAGAAACATATGAGCCTTAAGTAAACCCACATAATTATATTCACAGTTAACACACACACCAATCAATGAAAGACATAATTATGACACCTGAAATGACTTCACAGCATGCTTCATGATACCTTATTTGGCAGTTCATTTTCTTTCTTTATTACCTAAAACCAATTCTTCAGGGAAATGGCAATTTATAAGAAGGCTATGTCAATTGGAACAAACTACCACTATATTCCAGCCCGATTACTAGTAAGATGTTTTAAAAAGAAATTAACAACAATTGAGAAAAGCATAGGCAATTTGTCATTGTGCACTAGTGAAATTAAGCAGTCAAATATAATTTTATGTACACCTAGCTTTTTCATGGGACACTTTTTTATTATTTGCTTTAACCATTTACAATTGAGGTGACATGAATTTGACAAAAATAATTTTCTAATCTTTTTTTAAATATTTTTTAATACTGTGGATTGTCTTTAATGTGATGCTTAAAAGTATTGTCTTTTGTGTGGACTAGAGGAAGAATAGTTATTACTACAATAATAACCAATGGGGACCCAAAATGAATAAATAAAATTAAAAAAAGAAGTGTATTTATGTTTGCTAACCTCTTGGGGCTTGGGTAGTGATTGCTCTTGGGCAAGGTAGCAGGGGTGATCTTATTGTTGGGATAAGAACTTCGACAACACTGTAGACATAACAGCAGGCCCAGAGAGAGACACAGGACCAGGGAAACCACCAGGTAACTCTGACGGTCAGATACCTGAAAAAAAACAAAAAAACAAAAACAGAGTTGATACAGAAATATTATTATTTATTACAAGTTGCACTGCAGCTGTACAAACAGCTGAAATAAGTTTTCTCAGGGGTTGGTTGGCATCTCCCTTGGGGATAGGGTGAGGAATTCAGTCCTCTTTCCATAGATCCATCGTCAACTGCTTATCTGAAATCGGGTCACGGGGGAACTGGAGCCTATCTCCGTTCTCATTGGGCGAGAGGAAGGGTACAACCTGTATAGATCGCCAGTCTATCACGGGGCAGAGCAGTTCGGGGAACAGTGTCTTGCTCAAGGACACCTCGACACGTTTCTCTGCAGGACTGGGGATCGAACCTGCAACCTTCCGATTGCCAGGCGACCGCTCTACCCACTGAACTATGCCCCCCCTCGGAATTCCGTCATCTGTGAAGAATTTAAACTAGCATTAAAGCTAGTTTGCCCATACGATAGCATTTCTCCATATCTACTTAGAATTTTCCCAAATGAAAAACTGCCTGCTCACAAACCTTTGGGGAGAAAAATAACAGAAATTCAAAATTCCACAGAATGGTGGGGAATTACAAGAAAGTATTCTCAAGCAAAAAAGTATAACAATAGTGTGTAAGCTACCTCTCTCTGCAGCTGACCGACTGTAGCAGTGAGATTGAGCATCAGCTTGGTGACATTCTCCAGTTGGCTCTGTAGAACTTGTATGGAATCTGTTTGCTTCTGGTCCTGGACAGATCCATGGGTAAAGTGCAAAATAAACATGGGAGTTACTCAGCTATCCCTGAAAATCATTAAGCACCCAACGCTACTGTTAAAGGTAAGTGCCCCCAAAATCTGGCGACTACTGACCTGTTCCTCAGCAATACGTGATGTATTTTGTAGTTTAATGATGGTCTTGTTGAATGCTCTCTGCATCTCTTCCATCTGCTTACGATACCTGGCCAGCAAAAATCCCAAAATCCATTCTTTACAGATTCTTCAGTTTCTAATAGCTTTTAACACACATAAATATATCATATATGTCATATAAATGTACAACATACTTTAAAACTTTAAGTGGTTAAAAATATCAATGCCATTATTATTAATGAGCTTGTTATATCACCTCATTCAACACTAAACTGCATGCACTCAGTGGCTTACCTCTGACTGAGCTCCTCCAGGTATCTACTGGACAAGCTCATGTTCATTTCCAAGGCTTTGATCCTGTTGTTCAGCCTCATGAACACACTCTCCTTCTGGCTGGAGCCGTGCACTGTGCCCCCATTTACTAGTGCTCCATTTCCATTCGCTCCCCCGCCACCATACTCGCCTGCACTCTGTAGCTCAGCATAAAAGTCTGTGGCTGTCCGGTGGATATTCCCATTGCCGTTTGTACTTAGGAGGAGCTCATCCACCAGGTCTTCCCCCCGATGGTGCTCTACAGCCTGGTGGAGGGGTTCAATTTGCTCCCTGTGGGTCTGGGAGACCTGGACATTATGTCTCTGTAAGTCCCCACCATCTGTTTCCAGCCTTACTGTATCTGAATGAGTGTCATGCACCAGGGGAACTGTTGGTAGCTCAGTAGGTGGAGTGCTCATGTCTGTAGATTTGGAGGCCGTAGGGAGAGGCTGCTCCTTATCAGGGGTAACCAGATTTAGGTAGGGAGAGATGGTTTCAAGGGACAGGTGCTGCAGGGGAGAGGTAACGCTAGGGGTGGGGATAGAGGTGCTACCACAAACCTGGTGTGTCTCTGGGACAGGGACCCTTTGGAAAGTTGGAGGGGAGACAAGCTCCATATCTTCTTCTTTGATGAGAGGTAGTCCCCCCTCTTCCTGGGTGGGTGTGGGCTGGGTGAAGGAGGTGTGGGAGAAACTGTGAGGAGTGATGGTGGAGGTTCTACTCGGCTCCAGGAGGATCTGGGGCTCTGTAGTGTGCATGTCAGGGGTGTGGGTGCTGGGCTGTGTGTGCAAGCTGTGGGGCTCTGCAGGAGGTTTACCCTCATTCTGAGCCTGGAGAGGAATCTCAGGGTCTGGAAGCTTCTCTGTCAGGGGAGGCGCTTCTTGGATAGAGGTCGCAGGAACAGGGATCAGTAGAGATGTTTGCATCAGGGTAGAAATGTGTATGTCCGGGTGCGTCTGTGTCTGAGCGTTAAGTTGCCTGCGTCGGAGGCTGCGCTGTCTTATTTTGGCTAGCTTGGCAGAGCACCAGCAATGGAGAAGCTCTGGCAGGGTGGCCATACAGGACAGGGAGATGGAAGAGAAGGATGAGAGAGGACAGTACACCTGACCCTCCCTCTGTCTCTTCCTTGCCTCTCTCCTCATATGCTCCTCTCTCACCTCTTCCTCATCCACTTCCTCCTCTCCCTCCATCAATGTGACAGTGGATTGCCTGGGTTCTTCTTCATCCTCCTCTTCTTCCACCAGAGTAACAATTCTTCTGTCCTCTGGCAAGTCTGGTAATAAGGAAGAAGGTGTAGAAGAGTCTATAGACTCTTCAGAGTCCTCTGGAGGTACAGGATGCTCTGACTCCGTCATCTCCAAGCTGGGGTGAAAAAAAATCAAAATGACTTGAACTCATACTTACAGAAGAGTTATTAGTGTGTTTGACTTTGTGGGTGTGTGAGAGACACAGTGCATGGATGTATATGTAGCAGGTTAGAAAAGTAGTTTATATGGTTGTACATGTACTTTAATCATATTTTGTGTGGGGGTTAAAGGGAAACAGCAGCAATTTTCTAAATTATCTCTAAATAATCATATAATAGTGGCAACATGGCATTAGCAGCCACTAACACTGAACAATGTTCTGTGCATCTCTGAATCAGTGCTAAAATTGTGTGGAAAATTGAATATGAAAGTTCACTTATTGCCTGGTTTACTGCCACCTTTAGTGGGCTATATCGAAAGAGGCTACATTGTGGAAAAAATGTGAATAATGCTGCAGTGGCAGCAAAAGACAATGACTCACTGATTGCTAAAAAGTGTCCACCAGTGGCTATAATGATGACACTTGTCTGCAATTGGTGGCATTTACTCAAACAGATGACTGAAGTATTATGGCCACTAATAGAATGTTATCTCTACAACACAAAATTTTATGCAGAAAATCATGACTGCTTCCCCCTAAATGTCATTAAAAACCATTAATTATTTACCATCATCTCTTTCTGATATACACATTGGTGTGTGTGTGTGTGTGTGTGTGTCTTACATCATGGAGCTGCTGAGGGTGGAGGTGGGTGTTAGTAGAACTTCTGTGCCCCCTTCAGTCTCATTCTGAATCTCTGCTGTAGCGTTAGCTGTAAGTTGAAAAAAACCCATAATATTTAGTCATGTCCGAACGGGGCTGTGATAATGCCAGGCAACAGTCTGAAATAAGGTAGCAAAAGTACTTGGCACTAGCATGTTTCCGCTAACCACTGTGTGGATAGAATGGCTAAAATGAGGAATAAGGAAACCATTTGCCAACACTGACAGTGTTTCTGGTTTTCCCCAAACATGGGCCTGCTTGACAGCCACAAAACCAGTCTAGTCCAGCTAGGACTGCCCCACCCCCATCTCTCTGTGAGTGAGCATGAGTATGTGTGTGTGTGTAAATGGGCATTATATTCAGTGCCATAACTCTAACAAAACCAGCATTTAGAGTAAATGTTTTGTGAAGCTACACTTTCTGGGATTGCTTAATCTATTCATGATAAATAAAAGAGTAAATTCTCTTCAAAAACTGAGAATATGCTTTAAATCAGTGTGGGTAGAAAATTTCTTAACCAGATTCTGTAAACCTTCCTGAAAAATGTTCAATACTCCTGAAAAACAAAAAAAGCAACTACCTCCATTTTGTTCCCAAATTCAGAACAGATTTGTTCATATAGTTTAAAAAATCCCGATTCAACTGCTTAAGATTATATGGGGAGGAAAACAACTCCTGAGGGTGGTTTTTTTGCTTCAATGTACTCCCTCAAGAACATTTTGACGTCACTCCCTGTGTGGTAACTAGAGTCGAGTCCTTGGTGGTGGAAACCCCCTCCCATCTCCCACTTTTATTACAACTCCGCTCCACTGATTCAGAGTAGACACAGATAGCTATGTTTCTGTAAAATTCCTAGTAAAGACCTCCTGGCAGAAATCAGATATGCATTTGGTTCTTTCACCAAACAGTGCACATAAAAAATACACACAGCATTCCTAAAAACAAGTGATTATACATATAAGCATGTAAACACATACGAGAACAAACCCTGGTACTAAAGTATACACTATAAGAAAATGCATATGCTGGATATGAAAACACAGTGGACAAATGGATAAATAGATAAAATAAATAGATTCCCTCATCAGTCTCACAAGGGGAAATTTGGAGTTCTTTGCATTTTAACCTATCCTATTGTGTAGAAGCAGTGATGTGCCACCATATGGAACTCGGGGAGCAGTTAGGGGTTTGGTGTCTTGCTGAAGTACACCTCGACATGGTTCCTGCAGGACAGAGGATCGAACCTGTAACCTTCCGATTGCCACGACCACTCTACCCACTGAGCTATAGCCCCCTGGATAAGGTAATTACCCACTTTTCAAACTAGTTAATCTAAATGACATGTGGCACCCAATATTCAAATTATACAGACTAGCACTTGGAGATACTGGAAACAGTGGACAGTAGGGAATGGAAAAAAGGATGAGAAGATGGAAGAAGATGGTACTGTGACAAATAAGTCAGATAGTAGAATCAACTGATCCATAAAAAGTGTAATGGGGCCAAGTCTAAGAATCGGTTATTATGTCAAACCTATTATGGCAGCAGACCAAGAGATGACTCAGGACATTTCATAAAAAAACAAAGGGGGGGGCTCATATTTTTAGCATGTGAACTCAGGATTTACTCATCATTCTACATGGGTGAACAAGTTCTTTATGAATATCCACAAATCCTACCCTGGGCAATATCAACTGAAGAAAAAACCCAGAGGGGCAATTCTCTTTTCCCAGAAGAGGTTGAATAAGGCTAGGTTAGGCCTGACTTCCATAAGACAAACAAACAAAATAATAAACGAGTATAACACTGTGTGACAAAACGTAAAAACATTAGATTCACTCTGAGATGTCCATTCCTGAATATGTCTAGCAAGATAGCAACCTTTTAGTACTTTTACTTCAGATCTTAAGCTTTCAATTTCAAGTAATTTCATTTTCAGAATTTGGTACATGGCATCTCCTCTGTACCGCAAATAACAGTTCTAATTTTGAAAATGGAATATGATTGAAAATAAAGAAAATCTAAAAATAAAAAAGTTTAAAGGTCACACAAAGTGCATAATACTGCTCAAAAGCTGAAATCACTCAGCAGGCTTTTTTTTTTAAAGTACATCAAACTAGGTCCATGTCCAACCCCAAACTGTGGGAACACATCATGACAGGTAAAAACTGACCTTATTTACATATTAAATTGCCCAAAGAACCATAACAATTACTACAATCATTTAACAATTTGGACATATAAACTGGCTGGCATCTCTGAAGAGAGCAACATACGGAGAAGCACTGATGCCAACACCCAAGAAAGTCATCTCCTGGGGTTTCTTTTTGGTATTGTGATATTCGGTCATATTCAAATCGTGAAAAATTAAATACATTTTATAAGGAAAAAAAATCACAAAATCTGATTTGATAAAGAAAGAAATATGAACAATGAAAAAGGAGCAATTTGATTCAGTTTCCCCAAGAAGCAACTTGGTTTTAATTGGCAGGCCTAGAACAGAATGGGGTTCCTCAGAACTTGCAAATTACCAATACGATTTTCATATAATTTTGGTGTCAGCACTATCATAGGTTAACTGACTGGCCAGAGAAACTTTAATACGAGCTATCAGCAGCTGCCTAATCTCATTTGGAAGAAGAAAACAGTAAGGAGGAGACATTAAGGCGGGATAACGGGTTAGTACCTTCGATGTGGGCTTCACCTTCCAGCCCTGGCTTTCCTCCCAGCACATTGGCAGCTATGTTGTTGACCATGTTCAAAATGGCATCTAAAAAGGAGGCAACACAGACACATTGAAAGGATTAAAGGGTCCTGGTTAGGATGTGAAAAGCAGCTGGTTCAGGCCAAAGTGTAATCAGCAAACCACAGGCCTTGGAATCTTTTTATCCTCCTCCTTCACTGTCCAATCCCTTTCTGCCCCCTTTAACATTTCTCCAATATCCCTTCTACACAACATTTATGTTCTCCATTTTCTTACCCAAAGCTCCCTCAAATTTTAACTTCTGTGTTCTTCCTATGCTCTCCAGAAGACAGCATAGAATACAAAATAAAAGTTTGTTCCTCTGTCCTGATTTCCCGTAGGGGAAACAACCCCTGTGAAGACTGTGTGTATCAGAAACAAGTATATCAATGTACAAAATTTTATAACTAAACTCTATTCTATGCCTACAAGCACATGCAATACAGTGTGTGTTTAAGATACTGAGAGACTGTGAGCATATTCTGCTTCCCAGGAAATGACTATCTACCAACTGTTGGTTTTTTTATTAGGGGGATTATTGTTGAAGACTTGTTGGAGACTTTATGAAAAGTGCAGCAAATAACCAATGATGCAAATTTACACACCTATGTCTTTGTTTGCGCACAGCACTGGTGATTTTGTAAATTTCTAAACTACAGAAAGCTGTGAATCAGCCCATGGATAACATTGTGACGGAATTGTACAGAACAGAGAGACTACTCTTTCAGGCTGATCAGCCAGAATCAAGCCACTGTGCTGGCAAGCATCCATCCAGTTGAGTTGTCCTTGCACAACATACAAAATACTTACTGTCTCTGAGGGTATTATTGTTCTACACGGAAACCCTTGTAGCGAAATTATAATTTTTCAATATGCCTCATTATAGAGTTTCATTTATAAGAAGTATCTTTTTAACCTATAGGAGGTCTTCAGCACACTTTTCTTTAATTTCTGTGTAGTAACAGTTCTCCACAACTATAATTAACCAAAATCCCCTTTGGATATCAATAGATTTATCTTTTCTGCTGACATCTTCATTATTCTGATGTGGTAAATTACTCTGATTTATAGTAACTTTTCACAGTTATTATGACTATTGTGGCATATCCAATTGTGCATTACTTACTGGTAGCTGAGCCAAGCAGGTTCTTAGATTCTTTATCCTCTGGTGGTTGGTAGCCAGGTGGGTAGTCTGAGCAGAAAAATATCCAAAATTTTATGGAAGAACATACACAATACACACACTGAAAGGTGAATATTTTTAGTTTAATTATTTAAACTGAAAATATTCACCTTTCCTCAAAAAACTATGATATCCTAGACATTTCCACCAAAACGTGTTTTAAAAATCTGGTGTCTAACTAATTCATAATGCATTGTACCACAGGGTTTGTACAGCGTTGCTGCTAAGAATAAATGCTGTACCAATTTGGAACCAGTTTGAAACCAGGCATTTCCTTTATCATAAAACAAGAAAAAAGCACACCAACAAGCAACACCCCCCGAAAACACACACACAAAAAACAAGAAACATTTTTTCAACTATATTTTCCCCTGGATATGGCAACAACCAAAAAAGAAAACCTTCCTGACACAAAGACAGACCCATCATACCATAGTCCTCATCCAGGTACTCCAGTCTCTCTGATGGATACTGGGAATCAGCTATTTCCTCATACTCCTCCACCATACTGGTGCCAAACACCCTATATAAACATTGACATAAACAGAGTTACACATAACACATTTTCTTGAATACAAAGTACTTCTATATCTTCAAAATGTTATTGATGGAACTCCTCTTAGGTATGGAACCTTGTACAAAATGGCAATAGATAGATATGCAATGTAATGCACGGAAATAGCGTAAATACATCATGCATGTCATGTATGAGAATGTAGAAATTGTGTAAAAATTGGTCTCATTTCTAAATACATACAAACTTCTATCTACATTTTATAACATGTTATAGAATACATATACATAGAATATATATATATATGTGTGTGTGTGTGTGTGTGTGTGTGTGTGTGTGTGTGTGTGTGTGTGTGTGAATAAAAAACAAAATATATATATTGAGCCCTGGGATGGCATGGGTCAGTGGGTAGAGCGGTCGTTTGGCAATCGGAAGATTGTAGGTTCGAGCCCTGCACCTGCAGAGAAGCATGCCAAAGTGTCCTTGAGCAAGGCACTGTTCCCCTAATTGCTCTGCCCTGCGATGGACTGGCGATCCTACAAGGGAGTATCCCTCCTTTTCGCCCAATGAGAACGGAAATAGGCTACAGTTTCCCTTAGACCCAATTTTAGATAAGCGGTTGACAATGGATGGATATATTTGATCCTGCAATATTTCCTAATATTTGATTTACTCTGATCCAAGTCATACCCCTGTTTTTTCAAATGACTTTGATCTAATAAGACCCAGTTTTCATTATATTCACTTCTGTCTTATCACTCATGTCTCATACCTTGTTTACCTTTCAATTAAGGTTAATTCCCAGCTTTAACTCCACTTCCCTCATGATACAATCTCTTGTTGGAGACATTTCAGCTGTGCCCGTTTGTCAATGATTCAATGCATCATCTTCAAGCAAAGTTCAGAGCATGGCGACGGTACATATTCATATTTATCAGAGGTTCCCAAAGCAATCCTCCAAAAGGGCTGGTCTTGCTAAATTTGCAAGAGTCAGGAGCTATTTGGGTAGATGCTTCGTCAGCAGTCTTGAATAGGAAATGGTCCCTGATGACCAAAGCTCTACCGCTGATTCCCATCTCTACTGGAAAGCACTGTTGGCCGGTAATGATCCTGCATTGCTGATGAAAGCAACTTAAACTATTCAAAGTCCACCAAGATTGACTATCGTTCCCTTCTGGTACCTGGTTCACATGGTGCCTGCTCCTGTTTTTTCCTGCATGTCTAAAATGAACTCCTCCCACAGTAGGTATCAGCAAATATGTGACTTTTGTGTACACGTAACATGGAGACAAAGCCTTACTGTAGGTGGTCATATCTGAGGTATTGGCAAAGGAACACTAACTCCATTTTGGCTGGCATCTCCAACTTGCTTTTATCCGCATAACCATCACCTCTGATATAGCTGCGATGTTAAAGACAGTAGGGTGATGGCTTAAAAATCTCCATCTCAGGTGTATTACTTCCTCATCTACTTGTATATTTTACTTCAACATGAGTGGTACCAAAAAACTGCTATTCAGAGCCAAAAACTATGCACCATGTCTTAAGGTTACCACAAGGAGTTTTACATGGTCTCAGTTTAACTGATCTATCAACCAAATGAGATGAATTAATAAAAAGATCAGATATCGCCATATGACTTCAAGTGATTGTCTCTGGGTAGGATTCCCCACAACTTCCGGCAAAATCATTTACATCCCACATGCAGTAACCATCAGTTGAAAGATACCTTGCAAAAGAATCCCTTTTTTTCCCCAAAACACCACGACAAACACTGCTACCACTACACTGAGAGATCCTTTCTTACACATCAAGATTAGTCCCCACATTGTGGAGGTGGACTTAGATAGAACATGAGGGATAAGGGCAGATTCCTTTTCTGATGCCTCACAGTCAGTTTGAACCCACAACATCTGGGTTGCCAGTTCTTGAGGTGCGTCCTCGACCACTGAGCTACAGCAACACTGCAAAATCAACCAGCGGCCACAGGGTAAATGAGGTAGCTTGCGATTGAGAGGCCATGCTAATGCTAATAGACGTCATTCTTCCACAAGACACGGCCACTGTTGTTCACAGCAAAGGCCAACAAATTCCCCAAACTCCCTAAAACAGCTTTAGGTGGTACTACGTATGAAAGAGGTCCATTTTACATGTCACAATTAATCCACACAATGTGGGGGCAGACACAGACTTGGATAGAGCTAGAGGGATTAGAGTCGGATGGCTTCCCAGGCGCCCCATAGTGGGTTCAAACCTGCAGCCTCCAGCGTGTCACTTCCCGAATCGCACAGCCTTGACCACCGAGCTTCTGCAGCCCCAACTAATGCTGCATAGATATGATGCTGCAATCATTTGAACCCATTACAGATTCATACAGAGCCGACTGGCCATATTTAAACACTTAATGTACATGCTAGCTGACTGGAGCGATTTGTTGCACCAACCTTCCCTGCTGAAGCTTCTCTGTTGGTAGTAGACGATGAGATTAAAGCAGTTTTAAGTGAACGAGTCATTACATTAAGAGGCATTACGACTCCTAGCCGACACTCGTTTATAGTCCGTTTTAAATGGGTGTAATTCAATGTGTAGGTGGCACGCTGAATGTTCTCCGCAGAGACCCAAGAGAGTAGGGAGAGGAGAAAACGGTGTGCGTGTTGTGTGTATGTGGAGAGAATGTGTTTGTGTGCATGTTTGAATACAGAGTACTGAATAGAGATTGAAGACAACCCGACTCTTCTTTTTCCGTCAACACTAGAACGGTTCAAAACGTGGCAAGGATTTTAAATTCAGAGGGGCAGAGATGGGGCACGGAGAGAGACGAAACTAGCGAGCAAAACAGAAAAGGTGCGAGAAGAAAGATGGACAATGATGATGGGATTTCAGAGGTACAGGTAGAGAAATGAGGAGAGCGAGAGAGAACGGGGGCAATCAACATTTAAAGAAACAATATAGACTTCTTCAGTGTCTTACTACCACATGACCAATGCCTGTGGAATTTGTTGTCCGCATTTAACCCATTCAATAGTATAAGAGCAGTCAGAGTAGCCATAGTGTGGCACTCGGGGAGCAATTAGGGGTTCAGTTTCTTTCTTGCTCAAGGACACTTCAACACACATTGTGCAGGGTCCAGGAATCAAACCACCACTCTCTGATTAGCAGACAGCCACTCTACCTTCTGAACTGTGCTGGCCCCTCTTGTGCAAGTTCATTTGTTGGGTTCTGACATATTTTTCATGAATTTTCAAATTTACGAACCCCTAAACTACGACATGAGCAGATTTTAGGGGAAATGTCCACTTCCTCCAGAGTAAACAAAGTAGTCTACAGTGCTTTCAACACTTATCAGAGCTGTCAAGCAACAGTCTAAACACTGGAGCAGTGCAGCGATTTTAGATTGCAGCAACACTTTGCTTGCTCATTCAAACTCAGTGGCACATGGCATTGACAATGTGGTTGGTCGTTTTCTTTATCTGACAGTTACTTTATAGATTTTTGTTATATTCCTCATCTTTAAACCAGCTAGCATGATCATCTAGGATCAAATTGGTTCTTGAGACTTTTACATATTATACACTTCTGAAAAAAATGTAGAGATTTCTTTTCTTTTTGTCTAAAGCCGAGTTTGGATAAGCGGTTGATGATGGATGGATAGATAATAATGAATAATGGTAATTTAATGAGCAGCAACCAAACAATTCAGAAACCAATGAAAAATATGGACTTGATCAAAGCAGTGAAAAGCATATATTCACTGGTGGTGTTAGTAGAGTCGCCGTCTTCTCCGCGGATTGTCACCTCTTCATGATGGAGAGGCTTGCGTAGTCTTGAGAGCAATGCTATGTTCCTTGTAGGGTCACCCATGGTGGTAAGGTCAAGGTGGAGGTCTCGGACAAAAAAGAAATCGGCCAAAACCTCAACAGTGGAACATGCAGAGGATGATGGCTGACTTTTTGGAAGTATCACTATGGCTGGGAAGGTGGATCAAGGCTACAGCAGAAATGGGATCCTAGTCATCTTGGACTCCATGCTATTGGATCCTGACCCAGATTTGGTGGCTGGGCTGTCTGTTCACCAGTCCCCCACGTTAAAAAAAGCCACACACAATCGTCCTCATAAAGGGATTTCAGCCTAATGTCCGGAATGATCCTATGGCAATCAGAGTGGCTGTGTTATCTGTGAGTGCCAGGTGGGTAGGACACTTAACAGGTCTAAAGTCAATTAAACTCAAGTATAACCCGATGGTTGTCTTGGCAATATCTGACTGAAGTCAAAGTCGGTGACTAAATGCAGAGCTCTGTAAAAACCCCTGACCAGCAGCTTTATCATGTTAACGACTCCCAAATTGCATTTCTTCTTAATTGCAATCTGTGTCCCGAGTAGAGCATTGGGCACGATATATGGAGAGCATCTCTCAAGGTTTGACCCAGACGCAAACCTGTAATTGTGGATGTCTGTGGTCCATCATTTATTCTACTAGTGTGTGTGAGTTGGGGGGATTCTCCAGCTCAAAGGAAACCATGGCTGAAAAAGTGCAGAGTGGCAGCCACAGGCCTCAATGGGCCAACTGTATCTACAAGTCTTGTCTCAGCCAGCTAACTGCAAATTAAACCCTCCATTTCGATCCTCTTTTTTGTTACTCCTCTTCATTCGCCTCTCTCTCTCTCCCTCTCTTTTGCTCTAACTCTGTGTCTGTCCCTTTCATTTATCTCATTTACCGCTCTCTCTTATCTGTCATGGTTCTTTATCATGCTGACTTTCTTTCTTCCTGGCCATCTCTCATTGAGCATCAAGAACAGAGAGGTGTTTGTTTTCTGTTAGCTGCATCCACTCGGGGGAACAGGCTGTTTTGTAGTTATGCAGGACACATGATTAGAGTTGGCATGGCAGCATTGCCGGGGGCACTGTGCCTCAAGCATCACAGCCTTCTTCCCATACCGAGGAAAATGATGGTAGGAAAAATAATCTATTTGTTGGGCACACACATACACCATCCTATATAATTATTGCACATGGGACACACATTTTTTTCAATGAATATTTAACACTGGGTTGATGCAAAATGTTGATGGCCATCTCATCTGCTGATTGTCCAACATAATGTCAGCAGATTTTCAACCGCATCATACTGTAACAGACTGAGTGACATATTGCACTTACTGGGATTTTCAGGATGTCAATGAGCATCTTGTATGGTCTTCCTCGGAGGCTCTGAGATCTGAGAGTCATTTCAGTTGCTTATGGCGGTGATTTAGATGAGACAGCGTACTTGTGATTGGTAGAGGTTTAGGAGAGGATGTTTCCTTTTTGTTCTTGTTTGTGCTGGGGAGTGGAGTTATGATGAGCCGGACCCAAGTGAGTTGGGTGGAAAAAGAACTCAGAATAAAGCAGAAGTTGTTTTGGTGGTGGCTACAGCCTACATTAGCCTGTGTAGTACCGCTAATAAAGTACTAGCCAAACCAGCGGACATCACAGCTTTCTTACCGAGGGACTTCTAGTTTCTTCGTTGTCGTTTCCCCTCTCCTCGTTTACCTTATGGGCTAAAAAGATGACATCACATGTTGCCAAGAGTCTTGTTCCAAAATTCAAGGTTTCGCACCCACTTGCATCAATCCAAAGCTTCTTAACAGCTCACTTTGGTCAAGCTGAAAGTAGCCATCAGGATCACCAGACACATAAGATTCATCTGTGGTGTATGTTCTTATACTTTCTGTATCCCTCCAAATGTCAAAAGGTCATGGAAAGGAAAGAAAAAAATTAAGAAAAGGAACTTTATCTATTTTCCATTGTATATCCATCCATCATTAATTCCTTATCCAAAATCAAGTTGAAGAGGAAGCAGTTCAAGCAGGGGACCCCAAACGTCCCTACATTTGGAGGAAACGCAAGCAAACATTGGGAGAGCATGCAAACAGAGAGGACCTGAATGGGCAAGGATTCGAACCCAGGCCCCTACAGAAAGCATGTCAAGGTATCGAGCAAGATATTGGACCCCTTAATTGCTTAGGACAATAGATGAAAATTACCCTGGTGGCTCAATCTTGCATATTTACTTCTAAATATTAACTAAAATGCACTGTCCCTATAAAAGGAGATTATTATTATTATCATTATTATTAAACACGGTACAATTTTTTTTAAGACAACAACTTGGTGAGTCACTCACAATGGGGGGGGGTTAATGAAGTTGAAACATCGATATAAAAAAATATGAAATGCAACATTCAAAAACACACATTTGACACTGGGGCGGAATTTCTGATTTAGGTACTCTTCATTGAGACTCTGCTACTCTCAAGAGAAATTAATTTCACTTAGAAGACCTAACATGGTTATAACCTGTCTATGATTCTTTAGGGCTCATGTTGGTCGAAGCATTCTCAATACGGCACTTTCCAGTTATTTTTGCATTCATTAAGAAAACTGCTACAAGGCTGATGATGACCCAATAAGCCAACATCTGCCCTCCTCTTTCCACCTGAGCCAGGAGACAGAAGAACAAGAATGCTACTCTTGACACTTTTACCCATTCCGCCCCCCTCCCTGTGGTTCCATTTTACTTTGAACCAAATGTTTAACGCGCTATTTACGGAGCAAAAAGAACATATTTGCCTCTCTTGAACTTTTCCGCATTTTGCCCTCGTCACAGCTCCACATTTTAATGCATTAAAATAGATAATTCTCCTACACTATCGAATACAACACCTTTTCTCCTTTCAGATTGTTCCCCGTTCATCAGGGGTCATAACAGTTGTCACTATTACCTCAGTCTTGTCAATCCACAAACCGCAAAGCTTTACATCGAATGCCCTTCCTGACACAACCACTAACCCTATGGATGGGCACAGACGTAAATCGCTTAATACCATCCCAGTATTCAAGGACTTGTGCCCCTACCTGTCGCCACGAACGCAAAACCTTTAAGGCGCAAATTTTTTTCTCTATCCAAATTCAATTTTACTGAAGAATTACAGACTAAGATTTCTTATGTACACAAGTTTTCACATTCCCAGAGTCAGTACTTGAAGAATTCAGAGTATTGATCATTTCCAGCTATTGACCGTCGTTCCTTACCTGTCCTGTTGAATGAAACCTCCTGTGCTAAATGTAGATCTCTTGCTGATGACAGGTTTGTCTGTATGAGACTCCATCCATCTTCCTTCAAGGATGAGAGGCTGTCCAGTCCCTCCTGATGAAAAGAAACCCAAACAACATTGGGTTGTGCATGGATAAAGCCAAACATAGTGCTCTACATTCATGCCTAAGTGATTAGATGTCTTGATGCATGCTCAATAATCCAGGTTACGGAAATCACAAAAAAGAGGTGAATCAGTTCAACTGGATCAGAAGTTTATTTGGAAACGTTTCGTCACTCACCAAGGGGGATTTCTTCAGTCTGAGCTGAAAACAAATATTCCCCTCCTTATAAACAGTACACTGATACCACACAACAACAGGATGGTTTCATATGCAAGTTGGGTGATCAACTGAACATTCGGTGGCAATGAGCACCATTCACAGAGGATTGGGGAATGTTTGCAATATTGTAAGACGCCGATAGGTGTACTCTCAGGCCACCACCCCTATTCAAAGACGGTCGTTCCCTCTTCACATAAATGGCCTCCTTCTCCCCCCTTTCAAACCAGTGTTCCTCCCTATCAAGGATGTGAAGATCATCATCCTTGAATGAGTGGCCACTCGCCTGTAGGTGGGTGTAGACCGCAGAGTTCTGACCTGACGTGTTGGCTCTCCTATGCTGCGCCATCCTCTTAGCTAGCGTCTGTTTGGTCTCCCCGATTTACAAATCACTGCAGTCCTCCTGGCATTTAACAGCGTACACTACATTACTCTGTGTAAGTGGTTAGACTTTGTTTTACAAGTTATTATACTGATACTTCCTATTGGCACCATAAGATTTTTGAATATTTTTAAATGTAATTGTATTATAGTTTGGCCAAGTGCCCAACATGGTATTTGTGCAACAACTATTGGTCATAGTCATTCACATTACAACGCAATCCAGCAAGTTCACATTATGAACCATTGTTGAATTGCAAAGAGATACTTAATAAGGTCACTGGCGGAAATGATGATTCCTATCGATGCAGTGCAGCATGTTAAGACCTTTTGTTGCAACGTCTCAGTGCAGAGGAGCAGGTTGTCTGTTTTTGTCACAGTGTTATCAGACAGTGTTCTCTTTTCATGTACCACAAGGGCAATATTGGCTGTTTGAGCAAAGGTTTATTTGAGTCATCTGTCATTATCTACCACTACCACTGGACCAGACATTGAAGATTTCTGAGCTCAGATTATTAAATGGAGTATTTTTCCTCATTGCTTTATATACTTGTGAATTGCAAGAAGGTCACCATTCCCACATTTGAGAACCAGGGGTCTTTTCACAAAAATGCAGACAAAAATAAACATGTGATTGACCATATTCACTGATGGCATAACTTCTCTGACACCATGTCTACCTATCCGTTAGGCCATTGCAGGGCAGCTCAACCTATTTTCTCATCTCATATTCACTCACTTCATCACAGCTCTGTGTTGTTTGACTTGAATGACAAACACAAACACACACAAGCACACGCACTTTCCAACCACATCCCTTGTGGAGAAAATGACTCCAGCAATTTTAATGAGCCAGGGGATAAATCTAGATAGGGGAAAACAAGCTACTATCACACAAACACCCCCAAAAAGCTGCTAAAATATATGACAATGCATAGCAATTGAGTGGGTAATCAATCTGCTGCCCTCCTGTTTGTGATTTGGGAAAATAAACTCTCACATAGTGTTTCTAATAAGGCCCTGTAAACAACCAGGTAATGGACTTCAATGCACTTCAAACATGTACAGCGTGCAATCAGTGACATACATACACACACGCATGCATGCAGGGGGAGAGGGACACATTTGCCATGACACATCACAGGGGAGAACACACACACTTCTCTATCTTGAACAGTGCTTTGAAAAATAATGCATCTTAGTGACACACCAACAAAAACTTTACGAAATAAACATGTTCTATTCTTATCTTTGCTATTTGAATCATTAAAATTTTACAATAACCTGAATTTTATCAGATTCTGTGTAATTGATTCATGACAGGAATCTAATCACAGAGCAATTGTTGTATTGATTGGGAAAACGTACAACCCCAGTACATGTGCTATCAATAAAAATAAAAAGGCTGTGGAACACAATTCCACATGTGTCATTGAGTTTGCTGGTTTCTCCCCATTTTAAAAAGTTAAAAAAAGGAGATGGAGAAAGATATCTTCATCAGTGAAGAGAACCCCGTGCTCCATTGTACCAGGGATTGGCAAACACTATCCACCCCATCCGCCCTGCCCTGTTAATAAACTGCATATAAACAATTAATGTAATTACCTGTTTTCTTTGCCAGGGTTTCTAATCATTTTTATGGGGCAGCATGGCTCAGGAGGAAGAGCGAGTAATCTTGTAATCGGAAGGTTGCTGGTCCGATCCCTGGCTCCATTAGAAAGCATGTTGAAGTGTCCCTGAGCAAGAAACTGAACCCGCAGCTCGAGTAGGATCCTCTGTTTGGAGACAAAGCAAGAGGCAAGATTGAGATTGATACATATAGTCCAACCGTATATCTTGTATATACGGTACTATACATTGTATGTATACTAGTATGGTCTGTTATGTTCATTTACCTCAGACATGTGTCTAAGTAACCTACTAACATTTATTTCAACATCTGATATATTCTCCACACCACTATACTTTATCAGCTCTTATTTGCACCTGCATATAGTCAATCCTTATGTGTGTTTGTATATATACACATATGAAGATTGTTGTAGTGTCATTCTATGTGAGGTACCTGTGACAGCCATAAAACCTGAGTCAAATTCAATGTAAGTAAAAACTAAAATAGCGTGTAAACTTGTACTCATATGGATATGTTAAGATAAGAGATTCTGGATATATTGGGAAAATAATACTAAATATGGAGCTGCCAGACAAAAGGCAAACCAAAGAGTTTATGGACGTGGTGAGGGAGGACATGCAGCCGGCTGATGTAACAGGAGGAAGATGCAGAGGACAGGAAGAGATAGAGATGGATGATTCACTGTGGTGAACCCTAATGGGAGCAGCCAAAAGTAGCAGAAATAGTAGTAGTGGTAGTAGAAATAGTACAGGTTGAGAATCCTTTATCTGAAATTCCTGGGACTGAAAGTCATTCCTTTCAGGATTTTGGAATATTTTTACATTTGCATCTATAAAATGGGACAGCTTGTGAATTGGATCTCATCAGCTGTAGTCAGTGCATCCATCAAGACAGCTGTAGTCAGTATTTTTCTGGGGCAATAACACCAGAAAAACACAGGCTCATCAGCATTATAGACTTTTGCTGTTGATCACCAGCGATGGTTTTGGCAAATTCATCAATGAATGAGCACTTTATCGCAAATCTTTGAATTTTTACTGCCATAGCTTTTATCAAATTTTGCAACGAGCCTAATGATTATCGATGCCACCTTCAACATTCAGTTAGTCATGATGGTTTTCTGTTAGCTGCTTCCTGATCAGTAATCCATTAAGAGGCAGGCATCTATTCACCCCAAAGCTGACAAATCCACTCCATCAATACAGAACAGAGAACTCCATTTTTTTCTGTCGATGAAATATTTTTCTAATTTTCATTAACTTGTGTTCACCCCTTTCAGGGGGTAACTTCAACAGGTTGTTTCTTCAGGTCATAGATAGTGGTTGTTCCTACACCAAACTCCTTCCTCAGTCAGACACTTCACATTTACACCGCTGTCAACAGCGTTGTAATGTCACATGTGTGCTGTCCATCACAAAGAAAGTCAAATAGATGAACATGATTTTTTTCTCTTTGCACTAAAACTCATATGGTGGACACATGCGGGCTTTCCCCCACATTGTCAAAAGTACCTTCACACCACAGAACACACAACATGTGGTATACACAATAAGCAACAAGCGAATGAGTAACTCTGACGACAAACTGACAGAGAAAAAAGACAACTTTCCGATTTCGGATAAAGGATTCTCAACCTGTACCGTTAAATTCAACTTTATTTATACAGCCCTTAAAAAACATGGTTACACCGTGCTCGGTGCACACATATCCGATGAATCTAAATGCTAATCTAAACTAAGCTCGAAGCTAGTAAATCGGAGAAGTGTCCAACACGTGTCGTTTGTTGAAAATAAAACTTGTGCCTGGAGATACGTGAACCTTTGCCAGAATAAAAAGCGAAATTAGAAGGACAAATGAAGAGGTCTTTGAAGAACAGACAAGAGTAGGAGAATTAACGGCAGCTATCGACCTAGCAGAACTGGAATATTTGCGATAGAATACTATTGTCTTATCAGTCAAAGGATGACAATAAATATCCATATTAGTTTACCAGCCATATATCCAACCCTAACATACGTTAAAATGATGTGTAAATATCTATAACGTTTTCCAAGGTGGTGTTCTGTACCTTCCAACTCTCCGAGGTGTCATGGACACAGCACCAGACGTCTTCCTCAATAACTGTTTGGGGAAAGGGGTGGGGACTTTAAAAAAAAGCAGATGATTGGATGAACCGTCTGTCTATCGTCTACCGCGGGCTAAATTACGGAAGTTAGTCGGAAGGAGAGCGAAGTGACATTTTCTATAAAACAAGTTCCCTGGGGCCGTTATATGTTCTTCCTGTAATGGAAAAATACTCCCAAGTTATAATGTTATAGATACGAAGAGCTGCTGTCGTTGTCTCCGAACAAACTTTTCGCCGTCATCACGCCTAATCAACGTCTATAGCTGTCAAGTGTAGTTCCTCATAGGATGCTGGTGGGGGCTAACAGTTGCGGTTCGACCACAAGCTAACAACATGAATTCAAGTAAGACGTGGCCTCCCAAGGTAAGGGCTCACCAAACATTTACACAGGCCAAAAGTCCAACACTCAAAGCTAATGGGTTGTACTGATAATTGACTTTAAGTCCAAGATGAATCCCAAGTTTCAGAATTATAATCAAGTTTAATTTGACCTGTTCATCTTGGCTTCCATAAGGGAGCAGGCTGAGGAGACCCTGGAGAGGTGGAGGTATGCACAGGAGTGAAGAGAAATGAAAGTCAATGGATCAAGATGGAATCCATATGCCTCAAAGAGAAGGGAAACAGTGGAATGGTGAAGATTCAAAGAGTAGAGGTGAGGAAGGTGGATGAGTTTAAACACTTGGGGTGAACTGAAGAAAGGTGAAGAAGAGAGAACAGGCGGGGTGGAGTGAGTGGAGAATAGTGTCAGGGGGGGATGTGTGACAGAAAGGTACCAGCAAGAGTGAAAGGGAAGGTTTACAAAATAATGGTGATACCAGCGATGTTGTATAGTTTGGGGACAGTAGTACTGACAAAAACACAAGGTGAAGCTGAAGGTGGTGGAGTTGAAGATACTGAGATTTGCATTGGGAGTGATGAAGAAGGACATTATTTGGAACGAGTTTATTAGAGGCCAGGTCAGATTGGAAGGTTTAGAGACTAAGCAAGAGAAGCAAGATTGAGGTGGTTTGGACATATCTGTTGTAAAGCTGCTGAGTATATTGGGAGAAGGATGCTGAATATGGAGCTGCCAGGCAAGAGGAAAGCAGAAAGACCAAAAAAGAGGTTTATGTGGTGAGGGAAGACATGCTGTAGGATGGTGTGACAAAGAGAGACAAAGAGGACCGGAGGAGAAGGAGAATCTGGTGTTGCGACCTTTAATGGGAGCAGCCGAAAGTAGTAGTAGATTTTGGCTTCCTTATTGACATACCAATGCTTCAGCCTAGTGGCAACTAAGGAAAATGAGCAATGAACACCTTTATCATTCTCGTATCCACATTACTAATCATCATTCCTCAAAAAAACGTTCTGGTGCGTCCACCGATATCCCCAGCATAATGCTGCATTTTCAAATACTGAGAGATACAGCGAAAAACACTGTGATGTTGCTATTTGACGGTATTTCCCAGTTGGGCAATGTATAAAAAAGGAAGAAACATGATGAACATACATAAAGTTATGATTTTTTTTTCAATTGCACAAGAATAGCTTTGATTAACAGTCTTCCACAGATAGAATATGTAACAAGAAAAGCTTCAAAGCCAAAACTAAAGATCTCTGGCTTGCTGGCAAAGGATACTCTTTTTCTAGAATTCAGTTGGCAAAACATCTGAGCTTTCAAAATACTTTAAGTTGAGTCTCATTTAAATTGGGTCCCACCCTTGAAACGGGATAGACAGAAACATGAAAAGTGTTGAGATTCCAGGGAGACAGGATTGTGCCAATAATGTAAATGACAAGGAATAAAGAGGGATTCGTGATTTTCATTTGAGTATCCAAAAAGTGGAAATACACAAGACAAAGGCTTCCATGGATTTCAAAGACCTATCACAAATTTTGGTCGCTGTTGCCTGACGTCATGAAATTTGCTCTCGTACTTGATAAGTACAAAACATTTTGTTGCTACAAACTTTGTGTTGGCATACTTTGTGCTTCAGCACAGTTGCACAAAGGTGAATGTTTTGCATCCAAAAAGAATGTGTTTATGACTGTAACAGTTCATATCTGCTCAAACTGAAGGATATCATTATATCTCTGACTTATGATATTTATAAAGTACATTAGAAGATGGGCAAGATTGGGCAGTGGTATGGCCATGAGAGCTGAGGCAGAAGGCCCAGCTCTTGATCTACCTTTCAAGCTTTGTTCTTACTCTCACCTATGGCTTTGAAGGTTTGGTAATGATCGAAAGAATGAGATTGCAGATGCAAGTGGCTGAAATGGGTTTTCTTAGGAAGGTGACTAACATGTCCCCTAAAGATAGGGTGTGAAGCTCAGTTATCCGTGAAGGACTTTGAGGAGAGCCGCTGCTCCTCAACATAGAATGAAGGCAGCTAAGGTGGTTCTGCATCTTAGTCAGGAGGCCACCTAGTTGCCTCCCTAGTGAGGTGTCCCAGACACATCCAGCTGAGATTAGGACACAGGGTAGACCAAGGACCAGACAGAAGGATTGTATCTCCACTCTGGCCTGGGAATGCCTCAGGATCCCCCAATAAGAGCTGCTTAATGTGGCCAAGAAAAGGAAAGTTTGGGGTCCTGGGCTGGACATGCTACCTCCACAATCTGGCTTTGGATAGAAGTTGATGATTGATGGATGGATTACATTATTAGGATATACAATAAGAGTGTGTGTGTGTGTGTCTGTGTGTATGTGTGTGTGTGTGTGATCAGCTGTATTATTGTTTGTTAAATTTGAGTATTTTACTTTAAGGGTGAGGACATTTAAGTGTGTCATTTGGTTAGGTGTCAGGAAATAAATATAGATGTAGATTGCCAACAAGGGTAGAAGAACTATGGAGAGGAGAGGTAGCTGCTGTCTTGTAAGAGGATGTTGTTACGATGCTACTGAAACTACAGGGTTTTCAGTTTGGTCCTCTCAGGAGCAAGACATGATGGAAAATTCAGAAAATAACTCAAAAATGATGTCTACCAAATGATGTGAACAGACAGAGACACAGCGTAAGACATGGAGACATCAACAGACAGGCAGCGACAGATGGCGAGCTAAGCATACTGATATTGTAAAGGCCTCCTGATCAACATCACAAACCAGTGGTAGGAGAGCAGGGATGTGTCCATTACCTCTGGGCTGAGAGGACAAAACTGTCACAATTCTGTGTGTGTGTGTGTGTGTGTGTGTGTTTGCGCACGCGTGTGAGAAATACACACGTCGCACAAACTCGCAGTTCAGATGCACAGTGAATAGCCGAAGCACCCACTCTAAATGGATCAAAGGAAAACGCTGTGCTTGTGTGTCAGAACTCAAAAGTGCTCATAGAAAAACAGAATATCATTGTTGTTGTTTTTTGCTGTTGTTGTTGGAGTTGCTTATTTAATAGTGTTTGCTGATAGACGGGGTAAAGGGTGGGGATCCAAATTCTGCCATTGTTATGGGTGAGACGTGTGGAGAGCCAGTGCAGCCTAAAGTCTAATCTCAATGTATTAGTGTCAACAGGAATCGGGACAGATAAGGTCCCTTTTTCTCACAGACATCGCCTGTCGACAAAAGCTGAGGAGGATTTAGGAAGACTTTTCTCTCAAGGTTGAAAAGAGTATAGAACGTTCTTATCTCAAGGTGTTTCAGTGTGATAACTGCTTTTTTTATAAAACAAAATAAACTAGATGATTTTCTGGCTAAAGGCCCTTTTTCTCACCATTTGTTGACTTTAAGGAGCCCTATTATCTATTGAAGGTATATTGTCAAAGGTTTTTATGCATGTCTTGGCTGACAGGTTGTTTGTGTCAGTTTACGTAATGGTATATGTAGGAGGTGATTTGTCTTACTCAGTAAGGTTGATCTGGGTCCATCTCTGAATATTTCATCAACATAAAGGCTCAAGGTTATCAGAATAATAATCAGGCTGTACTGAATAGGGCAAGGAATTCGAGATTTTGCAAACGTACATTCAGTCAGGTGTGTCCAAACTCCTGATTGGTGCTGTATGTGCATATAAATGCATACATGTGTGCCAGCAACACAGCAGTGGATTTGGGATTGTGAATAGATTATTTGTACAAAATGGAATGAATAATTTCACAAGTAAGGCTGCACAATAAGCATATTCAACATTCAAGAAGTGCAAACTGTATGGAGTTGTGCAAGATGAAGTTGAATACCTTTAAATTTGGTACAGATGAAAATTGTATCCAGCTGCTGCATGGACTGTCCTATACCGTGGTTGGAAACGACCTCACCATGTATTCTTTCCCTTAAATAAACAACAAGAAATTTTCCCACTGGCAATTTTGTGATATCAGGAGAGCGATTAAGAGTTCCCGGGACTAAGTGAGTGGCCGTGCTGACACTTTGTATGTTGGATGTCAATGTATTGACTTTACTAACCCAGATACTGTAGTACCGCTCCATTAAACTAATTGTCTGAATTGTCTGAGAAGTGATGGGGGAACACTCAAAGGACAAACCGCATCCACTGTCAACGGTTCATCTGCAGGCCTGCACACGTACACACTCATGCACTCATACATTAAACTGCCCGCATGCACAGTGGAAAGTCAATAATGTATGTTGGCCTTTGAGCATGTTGTGAGTGGTTTTTAAAATAGTGGTTGGAGTCACTTTGAGATGTGTGTGGACACATTACTATTCATCCTTTCTGTTAACCTTGTCCACAGCATCCTCCCATCAAACCCCACTTAGATTAATTGACTGAAGTAGGAAACAGGAAAAGTTCGTGCGTGTTTTGTCTAATTGTACGAGTTTATGTATATGCATCTTTGGTTTTCGTGTGTGTGTGTGTTTGTGTGTGTGTGTGAGAAAGTTTAGTTTTACCCAAAGAGCTCATTTAAGGTTGGTTAAACAAAAACAGGCTCCAGGCAAGTTATCTAATTTGTCACATATTAGCTCCAGCTGTGCTTTCAGCCCATTAGGAGCTCTTAACAACCATTCACGGGTGGCCGGACAAACAAGTGGTAGGGAACAATATTTATCAAGTTTATGGATTTCAACTAGGTCATTATCCTTTAGAATGTAACCTTAGATGTAGAAGAAGAAGAAGAAAGGCTACCTCTTGGAGAGCACATATGGTTGAGTGACCATAGGTCATTGGACACAAAATCCCAAAGTTTGCACTTTACACTGGTGCATGTGTAGTACTTTGGTTCTTCCTACATGAGGAGTTTCCTTTCAGTGCCTTGTTGGTGTCGCAATATCAACAGTAAAGACTTGCTTGGCCTCTCCACGTTGGTGATATATGAAACTTTTTGATTGGCAATACAAAACTAAGCCATTCTGCGTCTTTGAAAAGGTGTAATTATAGAAATAAATTGGATCAGTTCATCTCGACACAACATTTGAAAGAAACATTTTGTGTTCAGTGTCAACTGGTTACAGGTATCCCCTGACCATAGACAACATAGTGACTTAACAACCGAGTCCAGGAATAGTTTCTCCCAATCCAGGATGGGCACAGACTCCAGAGTCCTGGTCTGATGTGGTGGCTCTTGTGTGTTGTGCTCGTTTTTCTGATGTTTTTAAGTAAAGTGAGATATTTGGATGGTTAGATTTAATGAACGTATAAAATCTTCGATGTCGGGCTGCTCAATTTTCTTGTTGTGCTTTTTCATGCACTAGTATTGACAACCCTTGCAAGAATATAGCAACCGACAGTTTTCCAAACAGCATGACAACGTTTACAAAATGTATGAATTTGAATATCAAAAATATAATCATACGAGTTATTTCTTGGCATCTCTTAACATGGCCAGACAACAGGCTAACAACAGTATTGCTCCCTATTGGCTTATTGAGCATCTATCCAGACACTCTTGCTTCGTGTTTCATTTGTATAATAATGCAGGGACTGCAGACTTTCAAGCACCATAACAACACAGATACAGAAAAAGTAGAGCTATGATTTCAACCAGGAGTGTGTTTCCATTTTAATGCAAAACCCAACTCGGTTATAAAAGATTATACATAGTAGGGTTTCCTACAGGACGGTGGTTTTGGGGGTAATTTCCTCTGAGGGAGGGTGAGCTCCAGTGCAAGGCAACAAACAGTGGCATGGCTGTAGCCCTAGCTGATGTGTCACTTTAATTGTCTCTTCCAAATATGTGGCTCAGATAATTGGGTTGAATTGGATTTGGTGGAAAAAAGTATTGATACTCAGGAGGCCCTGTAAGGATCCTACGTGAAGCTGCCATGTCCAAAACTTTCACAAGGAAGCTGTGGAAGGGACATCATAACATGATATAAACCACAGTAAAACCCATTAAAATAAGACTCGTGTTGAGCAGAAACCCTGGAATTATCCTTTAATCAGCTTCTCTTTTACCATGGCATTTTGAAGTAGCCAAGTTGGAGTTCATCACAGAGCTTTGAGTCAGAGAACTTCAAGATTCAAGAACTAATTATGCCATGGTGCAAACACAACTTCCCTATGTATCTCTCGAAGACATTGATTCACCTTTATCACAGCTTCTCCCGGAGATTCGCTAAAGTAGTTCATTGTGTTATTTTTACCCTAACCCTATTAACTTTTAAGTGAGAGGCATGGGTGTAAGTCCACGAACACTGGGATGACATCCAGCTCTTTACCTGGGCGCTGATCTATAGGGTTAGTGGTTGTGTCAGGAAGGGGATCTGATGTAAAGCTTTGCCAAGTCATCATGTGGATTAACAAGACCATACCTGGACCATATCAGTTGCGACTCCATATGGGATCAGTCGAGGCCTGGGTTAGTGATGACTGCCATTGGTGCTGTTCGCTCACAGGGCAACCGTGAAAACTGAAATACGCCGCGGCCAACCCTGAGAAACGGGGAACAAGTTAAAGAAGAAGCGTCCATGGTATTAACTTTATGTTGGCGTCATCAAGAGGACAGTGCTTCTTCTGTTTCCAATTTTGAGAGAAAGTTGGTCAAGTTGATTAATTTTGACCGAGATCATTTAAATAACTTGCACGCTAAGGGGGCGAGTTGTCAAAACACATCTATTAGCACTGCTGTGCTCTAACTGCAGAGAAAAAGCTGAAGTCAAGCATTTGCAATAACCAGGACTTACTGCTCCGCTGATCCCATGATAATTAGGGTCTCCTGAGGGGACTCTTATCATCTGGACTACAGAGCACAGTCCCTTTAGGCCCCCAGTACTAATCCAGCCATGCTTGTAGGGGAGAGCAGTTCCTACTCCCAGCCCAATGGTTTACTGTTGCATCAGATAATCCCCATGGTAAAGATCTTTTTGATATAGATCTCCTGAATCACCAGGGCAGAAACAATTGCGAGGGGTGATAAAGAAATGAACCTTGTGACAAATCAAATGGAAAGGCTCAGTTGGTCTAAATGTGGTGTTGGTTTGTGGAATTGCAAAGGTGATTATCCTCTTTATCATGTTAATAAGGAGTTGTTTCCTCCTATGGTATATGTTCTGGAACTATTGTTTCAGGATTCATTTTGATAGATAAGTCGCTCCAATGAAACAATATTTTTCAATTCTGTACCCTGCAACATAGAATTTCAGCAATTCTCAAGTTCTTGGAAAAGTTAGATTTTTTTTGCTCTTTTTAAAGCAGTTAGAAAGGACTATCAAGCTGCTGTGATTCATCAAAAATATTATCAAATCTATTTCCGTTTTTCTTAGGAGTTTTATAATGTAATATGTAAGGAACAGGTGGAAAACACTTTTTAGTTATTCCAAAGGAGGTTTTATGCAGTGTAGAGGTGCGGTGGTGGCTCAACAGTAGAACACACACCTAGAAGTCAGGTGTAGTTGTGGCTCACTAGATGTGCAGTATTTCATTGTGGATTGCTTTGAGTGGTCGGTAGACTAGAAACATGACATCTAAGAGCAAGTCCATTTACCATGATAAGGCTCTTTAAAGGCTGAAATCTGTGTTGTTATTTATTTGCCTTATCAGGTGGGCAAGGCCTGCAAAGGTCAGCTCAGCAATACAAAGTCCCTTTGTGAAAATTGCAGCTTCTTTCAGCCCGTTTCCTGGTTTCAGGGGACGTTTCCATTGGTACTGTGCTTGGTGGCCTCAACCGATCCAGTATGGTCTTGTCAATCCACATACTGATTTGGTAAAGTTTGGGAAAGTCCATCCTGCCACAACCAGTAACCCTATGGATGGGGGCACAGGAAACGTGCTGGATGACATCCCAGTATTCATAGACTTGCAACCATGCCTGTCGCCAGATCCTCAGACCAAATTTGACATAATATAACTTATTATGAACTACATCAAAGAAGAGCGGAAAACTGCATATCAATCATCATTATATTTCAGTCTTTTTTACTTGTTTGAGTAGGAATTTTTGCTACTTTGCCAGTGTCCCTCCTATCCAGCCGAAATGTTCTGCCATGATATATGGAGTGTCTCCAACCATGGGGAAAATGACCGTTTTTATTACTGTAACGTGCATCCATGGTCCACATGTATAAAAATAAAGATTATTTATGAGGAGAGGAAAAACCAGCAACCGCAATTTCGGCTTTAACAAAGCCAGTGTTGGAGGTCTGCACATCAGAAATAAGAACTTGTTGCAACCCAGAAAATTAAAAATGAAACCTTGTCCTAGTCCTTTTCCCAAAAAGCAGTCCTGTTATCTAAATGGCTTTCTGCTCATTTAGAAATACTTGTCAATCTCTGATGCACCGGGAAATATATTTGCAAGAATGAGCCTGCCTGCCTGTCTGTCTGTCTGTGTTTTTGTGTGCATGTGGTTATGCTCGGATGCATGGGTTTGCATAGTGTGCGCGTTAAGACCAAACCCAAGAGAGACTGCAGCACATCCGTCACGGATGGGGGAACTTCTTAAACACATTTCATTGAGCTGCCTATACACTGCTAATGCACTTCTGTAATGGAGGCAGGTTGCTCTAGGTGATGTTGGTGAGAGGAAATCAGCTCAGTCATGTCTTCTCTTTCAGTGTGGCCAATCTCTTTGAAAGAATAAAGCAGGGGGGGGTGCTTCCATACCTCCCATGCAGCCCTGCTCAAGGCAACTGATGAATCTTTCACAGAATCAATCCAAGCTGAAAAGGGCCTTCAGTTGCTTCATTTAACAATTCACTGCAATGTTAATAGGGACACCTCAGTGGTGGAGTGTGTGCTTCCAAGTCAGGCATCGGAAGTTTGATCCCGCTGCTGGATGAAAGGAAAGGGCGTCTGGCCTTATTGGTCCATGCTTGTAAAATGTGAGGCATACATTGTAAAGTGCTCCGAGTGGTTACTAGACTAAGTGCTATATAAAAATGAGCCCATTTACCGTTTAATCACAGATATCCAAATTTATTGCGTACAACTTGACGAGATTCAATTTGTGGCTTCTTTATTATGTTCAGCTCAAAACATTTGCACCCTAAAGAATGTCTGTGGATGTCCTCTCTTGGACAGTGATCTGAGGCTGCATGTCTTTTCCCTCCATCCTTATACAATATCCGCTCATCGCGCAGACACCAGCTGATCTTATTGTAGCATCGGGAGTTCAGAATATAGAGCAAGTGACACGTGTGTCTATGTAGCTGCCTGCCTGGGAGATCAAAAGATGGCTGTGTATTTGGCCTTGATTAAGCATCACTACCAGAGGCAATACAGTATCAAAGAATAACATTTCTGTGATGGTGGGGCTGTAGCACATCTCTCCATGCCCTGGCACCTGTGGTAATGAAGCAAAATGACAATCTTGCACCGAGGTAGCTGACACCAACCCACACAGAAGGGAGGAGGGGAAAAACCTAAATGGAAAAAACAAAGTAGCATGAAACAACCAACAGCATGGACCATTCTCCCTATTTATTTAAGGTTTTCATAGAATGTGTGGCCTGACATGAAATGTTTAGTGGCCTACTTCTGGTGGGGTTCCACATGAGAAGAGTGGCAATAAGTATAAATAATGAGCCTACTGGGTCCCAAGGGGGAAGG
>OMLC01102338.1:2623-20488 GCA_900302585.1 Regalecus glesne | reverse complement strand
CTGGTTTCAAGGTTGGCATCAATTACCAGCCCCCCACTGTGGTCCCTGGTGGAGACCTGGCCAAGGTCCAGAGGGCTGTGTGTATGCTGAGCAACACCACTGCTATTGCAGAGGCCTGGGCTCGGCTGGACCACAAATTTGATCTCATGTACGCCAAGCGTGCCTTTGTGCACTGGTATGTGGGTGAGGGTATGGAGGAGGGAGAGTTCTCCGAGGCCAGAGAGGACATGGCTGCCTTGGAGAAAGATTATGAGGAGGTGGGAGTTGACTCCATTGAGGGTGAAGGAGAAGAGGAAGGGGAGGAATATTAAATGACATTCCCTGAAAGTTCTTTCGCCTCGCTTACTTACAAAACCACAACAACGAAAACATCTGTGACAGGTTTTTTTGATGTTTAACACGACCGACTTAAATGATGTTACTTGTTTTTTGTCCATTAATGAAATGCTCATTGTTTGTGATTAAATTATTTTTCACCCCTGCACCAAAAGAACTTTGAGGAAACTCATTTCATACCTGTTTGTTGAAACTCTTTTTGAAATCTGTGCTGAAAATCTGAGATAATCAAATGAAAGAAAAGTCAAGACACACATATAACATCCATTGTTCTCATTATTATTTGTGTTTGACATTTAATCATATGAACTTGAACCTGTTTCAAGCTTTTATTAACATCTTATTCCCATGATCACGAGGCAAGCTAGGACTTCAGTTGATTTAAGATTCATCAATGAAACAAAACTTTGTCCAGGATTTCCTATCTTGGTCTAAAGTTTCAACTTGTCAGCAGGGCCATGACGAAGGGAAATAGGAAAGGAAAGGGATTTGATGTTGTCATTATGGTTGTATTGGAAGCTTGATCTTCCCCATACATACGTTCCATAATAAAAATAGCTCGTTGCAGAGCACTTTGTCGAAAAGAACGGCAACACATATGGACATGGATGAAAGAATAGGAAGAACACATAAAATGGAATGAAAACCAGTTGATGGATAAAGAGGAAGCCATTTAACAATTACATGGGTTTGTAAGAATGCTATATTAGTGATTTTTATAGAACTACTTTAAAAGATGACACAATCTGCCAGGCTGTGCTCTTCTGGATCGGACGTTAGGGGCATGAACCAGCAAAAGAACAACAGACACTATTTAAATAGCACTTCCACATCAACACTATTGATGACACAGGGATAAAACTGCTTTACATAAATCGTAACCATTTTAAAAGTGCAAATGTAGAAAATAAGTATGTGTCAACTGTTGTAAGTGCAGTGCACTAGCCCCCCCTCATCACCTCTAATGTTGAATCAAGGCAAGAATATCCGGTTACACTTCGGCTCATTATTGCCTATCTGGTCTGAAACATATCCTGTGGCCGGACATAGATGATGTTCATAGATGGATGGGTTTATAATGAATTATTTTTTTACAGACAGCCAATGCGACGAGATCAAAATAGGGGTTGTGCTCCCGTTCCCTTTGTGTTGCGTGAGAAGTATGTGAAGTACCTGTGACAGCCATGGAACTGGAGTCAAATGTCATGTATGTGAAAACCTACAAGACCATTAGAACGGATGGTTCTGGTTCTTTCACACATTCAAGGTAGAGCAATGATATTTTAACCAACTGAAGGCATGATGCGGTCTTTTGAATAGCTAGCAGTTACTGTAAGAGAAATTTGACAATATATGCTGGATTGTGATATATGAGAACTTCCGGTTGCCGGTATGTGTGACTGCTTGGTGCAGGGGTATTAATTATCCACATGGCAGCGAAGCATCACGGGAATTCAGACCCTTGCCAATGAAATCAACAGATTATGTATCTCCAGTTGCAGCTAATAGCCCAATTTGAAGAGGCAATATCTAACAAGGAAGAACAGAGACCCATAGGCAGGCATTCAGACTTTGACAGACCTTGACACCTTCTTATATCCGCCCTACTTTCACAGAAACACCCCGTTCGTGGCGAGTCATTGGGCATGTTGACCTAGAAAAAAAGATGTTTAACCAATCAGAGGTAAATCACGTGATTTTCAGCCAATCACGTTTACCAAACCCACTTGGCCGGATAGAGGAGTATAAATTACCCCACCCAGCGAAAGCCAGTGTAATAACTTCTTACATCGGATTCCTTAAAGTCTAACTGTAAGAGTTAACTCTTCGCTTTATCCTCTCATCTTCCTGCATTTCCAGATTTCGAAACTTCGCGAATCATGGTGAGCATCAAAGATAGGGTTTTTTTATTCTGTAAATTTCCAGTTGTGCGTATGGTTCTCATCAGATTTAGAATAATTAGACTAGATTGAGTGATGAAGCGGATTTTTGGGAAACCCGCCTTTCGGACTTCACTGAATCAGTCAGATCTTGGCCATAATGTCACTTTGAACCATTTCGTGGTTTTTGTTGAAATGCTTATCCGACTGCAGAAAATCTGAAACTCGAGTTATCATGACGTACCATTCGAGCCTTTGTATTCTTTATCATTTTAGCCTTTAAATTGTAATATGGACAGACGAAGTCTACCGCGGTTTTGCCGCAGGCACACGAGTCATCTACGTGTTGAAGTCATGCCACTTTTGAAACTACGTTCCCTTTTTTTCAACCGCGTGGTTAAAGTAGGCCTCATAAAAACCACAAACCGGTCTCATGCAGTTTATTGATCATAGATTCGACCCATATTTTCCTGTCTACATCCTGTTGTTCATCCTTAATCTAACTTGTTTTCTTTCAGGGTCTGTAATGCACAGATGCACTCTTTTGTTTTTAGGATGCGTCAGTTTTGGTATGGTGATTTGATTCTTGCGAACATCTGTTCGCATGCTAGATTTGGGGCGTTTTTTTCCCAACACCATGTGATGTGTCAGGCTCTGACCGATTTTGTTTCTAAACGGTTAACTTGGCCTCTGGCTGATGTCAGGTGATGCAGTCATGATCTTCTGGTATCTGGTGTTCTACAATAAGGTACTCCCCCCCCCTTCAAGTAATCATGAGACTCCTCTGTCTATTGTGTAAGATCTCCAGGAGTTTAAAAAAAATCATCCGTATGCCTATGGGATGTTTTCAAATCGAGACGGTTCCTTTGACAATTCTGAACTTTAATGATCAGGTCGAACCAGCCTGACTACTGTTGGGTCTGAATATTGGCAGAGTTCGGGATGGGGGAACAAAACTCCTTGGGAGGAATAATAAAAGATTGTCTCTTTTCCAGCGTGAGTGTATCTCAGTCCACGTTGGTCAGGCTGGAGTCCAGATTGGCAATGCCTGCTGGGAACTCTACTGTCTGGAACATGGAATCCAGCCTGACGGACAGATGCCAACTACTAAACCTTCAGGGGGAGGTGATGATTCTTTCAACACCTTCTTCAGTGAGACTGGAGCTGGAAAGCATGTTCCCAGGGCTGTTTTTGTGGACCTGGAGCCCACTGTCATTGGTAAGCTAAAATAATATAAGTAATTTACTTTACAGCTGAGCTCATCCTTTTCATTCCTACAATAATCCTTTCTCCTCTTTCAGATGAAGTGCGCACTGGGATCTACCGGCAGCTTTTCCATCCTGAGCAACTGATCACTGGAAAGGAGGATGCTGCCAACAACTACGCCCGTGGTCATTACACCATTGGCAAAGAAATCATTGACCTAGTGCTGGACAGGATCCGCAAACTGGTGGGTACTTCATTATAGATCATTTATAATGTAAACGTCAGCATGGTTGCATTTTGAAGGTGATTGTCGCTAAAGGCAGCTGGTTCACTATCATTTCCCTAAAATGAGAGGTCCAAAAGGTATCTAAAGTCTATACAACAAAGTAGTTGGCTCATGATCCCTACCATGTTTTTTTTCTAATCTGAAATATATGTTATTGAGTTGACCCTTCCGCTGAGTCACAAGGATTAGAATACATGTTTTTATGTAGTGCCAGTAAGTCAAAGCCTGGCTTACATGAAAAGATCCACTTTTTGAGGAAAGTAGACCCAGCCCTTCTTAAATTACCCAAGTACAGTCATGTAGATGGATTATTAATATAAATGATGTCATTAACTGTGTCCTTTCCTTTCTCCTCAGTCTGACCAGTGTACTGGCCTTCAGGGCTTCCTAGTTTTCCACAGCTTTGGAGGAGGCACTGGCTCTGGTTTTACCTCCCTGCTGATGGAGCGCCTGTCTGTTGATTACGGCAAGAAGTCTAAGCTTGAGTTCTCAATCTACCCCGCCCCCCAGGTTTCCACTGCTGTGGTGGAGCCCTACAACTCCATCCTGACCACCCACACCACCCTAGAGCACTCTGATTGTGCATTCATGGTGGATAATGAGGCTATTTATGATATCTGCCGTAGGAATCTTGATATTGAGCGTCCTACCTACACCAATCTGAACAGGCTCATTAGTCAGATTGTGTCCTCCATCACAGCCTCTCTTCGTTTTGATGGTGCTCTGAATGTTGATCTGACAGAGTTCCAGACCAACTTGGTGCCATATCCCCGTATCCACTTCCCACTGGCCACTTATGCCCCTGTCATTTCAGCTGAGAAGGCTTACCATGAGCAGCTCTCAGTGTCTGAGATCACAAATGCCTGCTTTGAGCCAGCAAATCAGATGGTGAAATGTGACCCTCGCCATGGCAAGTACATGGCTTGTTGTCTTCTGTACCGTGGTGATGTGGTACCCAAAGATGTCAATGCTGCCATTGCCACCATCAAGACCAAGCGCACCATCCAGTTTGTTGACTGGTGCCCAACTGGTTTCAAGGTTGGCATCAATTACCAGCCCCCCACTGTGGTCCCTGGCGGAGACCTGGCCAAGGTCCAGAGGGCTGTGTGTATGCTGAGCAACACCACTGCTATTGCAGAGGCCTGGGCTCGGCTGGACCACAAATTTGATCTCATGTACGCCAAGCGTGCCTTTGTGCACTGGTATGTGGGTGAGGGTATGGAGGAGGGAGAGTTCTCCGAGGCCAGAGAGGACATGGCTGCCCTGGAGAAAGATTATGAGGAGGTGGGAGCTGACAGCACGGAAGGAGATGAGGAAGGAGAAGAGTTTTAGTTGTCTATTTTCTGAGTTAAACTAGAAATTTATTTGTTCCTTTGGCTGTCTTTTAAATAACTGTCCAAAAAATAAATCCATGAATTACAACCACTGCTGGCTTCAACTTTTTCCTTTCATTCCGCAAAATACTTGATGTCTCCTTTAATTTGTCTGACTTGCACATTCAGAAGGCCTCTTGTTTTCAGATCAACACGGCCATCTACTGGTTAGCATGAGTGTTTGACAAGACGGATCTCGTCGGTTTTTCAAAGATTGCTCACTAGGTGAGTTTCCATTTTTAAAAAAAACAAACGTGTATTATTTAGTCTCATTTTATCCAAAACAAGTTGTCTTAGAAACGTTTAACGCGAATAAATAATCACATTATTTCCAGAGCAGTGAAACTCACCCTCCTTCCTGTTGCCTGTTACAGCATCCATAAATGGTTTGCTTGTTCACTCATATGGTCAACAGAGGGAAGTGTTGCACAACCTTTGGATTTAGCAATATATTTCAGTTATCCTATTCTGCTTGTAGTTAAGTTTTTAACCATATTCTATTGATGTAGATTAACATTCAACACAACTGCAAAATTAGGATTTTACAGCATGGGGCATGTTGACACTTAAGTTAAGCGGGTAATGTAAGGTCCTTGTAAATTAGTGGCCCTTAATGTCCTTAATAATTTGCCTATCAACATTTTAAGACTCTGTTAATGGGTTATAAGGCCTAACTTTTGCATTTTGTGGGTTCAATTCTATTAACTTGTAATCATGAGGGTCCTTGGATAGCACATACAGTTGTATCCAGATTAGCTATGCAACCTAAGAAGAGTGGGAAAAGTTTCTTTGCAAATTTGTTAAAAGTGCCTCCAGTGAGCAAAACTGTATTAATGGTGCTGTTAATAAAACTTGGTCATATCAAGTATTTTATAAGGACTTGCAATTGTTAATCATTACTGTAAAACGGTAATGTATTTAATTTGAGGTGATATTTGTACACTCATGAATGGGTGGGTGGCCTGAGGAGAACCAAGACCACAGTCCTAGTCTAAAATAAGGCCTGGCATTCACTGTAGCCCACAGGAGGGAGGGAGGGATAGGAGTTTTCCGTCTGACAAACAGGTGGCATTTAAAAATACAATCTTTGTTCTTATTCCACTGAATTTGCTCTGAATAAGAGTTTTGTGGGTAATCCAACTACGATTCTCTGGTCATTCAAGACATCGACATGCAAGGACATAAAGCCATAATATTTGCCATATACCGAGATGTTACTATCAGTCATTAGCACATTGAAGACTACGAAATCGGCAAATATCAAAATCACTTGCACTTTTTCAAGTCCCTCATTGTAATGGTTAGTGTCAGGAAGGACTCCACTTAGAACAGGGATACAGCTCATAGATTTGGACGGTTTGTTCCTGGTAGCCAGATGTCAAAGTTGAAGTCTGATAACAGAAGTGTAAAAAAGTGGTTGTGTCCGATGGACTATGAGGAGATATAGCAGTTGGAAGACCTTTCACACAGATAATCCAACATCAGTAAGTTAAAACTTGGGTTAAGATGTATTTTAGGTGGATGGTAGGGATGGTGACACTGAGTTTGAATGGACCTCTGGGATTTGTCCAAGAGGTTTTAAAATTTCTAGAGATGCAATCTTAAGGATTCCCTTTTTAAATGGAGTTGGAATAGCTCAGGAGATAGGGCACTCATCTAGTAATTAGAAGGTTAATGGTTCAATTTCTGATTCCTTCAGAAAGTGTGTTGAAGTGTCCTTGAGCAAGACACTGAACCTCTAATTGCTTGGAACCATAGATGAAAAGTGGCCTGGTGGCTAAATCTGGCGTATTTACATTCTAAATGTTCATTAATATGCACTGCCCTTATAAAGGAGACTATTATTATTTAGCATTGATTTGATGGATGACAGCTGACGTGAGACTGACTCGACATCTAAATCACAAAATGACACAATCACCAGCATTATGGTTTAATGTCGTTTTACAATTTTGAAACTGAGACAATTAGGTGACACAATGCATCTTTTGAAATTTAGAAATGCTCTTTCTAAAAACTGACAGGACAAAGTGACCTACCCTACACAGACGGGTATGGTTATTTCGCACTTCGCATCAAATTGATCTGCAAATGTTTACTTATCGCTTTAGTTGGGACATTTTCAACAGAAGACAAAGAGAAACTATTTGGTACACACGCATTTAGTTGCATGTGAGTTTCTGGGACTTTGCAAGTGAAATGTTAGCCTTTACATTAAACAAGAAGCTTTTTTTCTTCACCAGTTTGTATTTTGCATGAGACAATGCACAACCGTAGGACTGAACTTTAAACACAATATAATCCGACTAAAACCATTACGTCTAAAGTGGGCTTAAGTTAAATTTGCCATACTTTCGCCAGTGGCGTTTGTTTTGGGGACACAGAGCAAAGGGAAAAATACAATTAAAGGTCAATAAAGGAGGATCAAGTCACATCCTCGGGTTACTTTGTGTAAGACATGGAGTTAGATTTTAATTCATTTGTCCTAACTTGAGGTAATCATTAATTTTACAGGGATATAAATAAAATTCTCTTTGGGATTGCACGTTTGTTTCCCAACAATCCTACAAACATAGATTTTGCTTGTTGAAAAGATGTGCTTCTTACAACGGTACAAAAATATTCACGCTCATCAACACACGCACACAAAGTGCCCTTGTGTACAAAAGTAGAGTATACCGACTTTTTTAAAACTTTTTTTTTTTTTTTGCTTCGAAGCACAGCAGTTCCCTGAATATAATGCTACGCAATAGTGTTAAATGTGTTTTCTCATCTGAAACACAGTACATCAAACCTTACAGCCTACAAGCAAAAACGTTACCTACAAACCTAAGCCATTTTGTAAGGTTAGCAAATTAGTCCATACACTTGGTGTCCCCTCTACTACAGCGTGTATTTTTATCCTTAAGTCATTCTCCTAGCATACACATTCTCAGACCATTACGCTCATTATTATATTGGATTTCCATTGTCTGCATGCTCCTCTCATGGCAAATCATACATGAATTTATGTTAGATCTAAACCATCGGGGTTGACAAGCGACTGTATTCGACTAACAGTAGAAGCTTTTTTTTTTACATATGCAAAAAGTACAACAGGGACTCGACAGAAGTCATGCTTGTCCGAATTCTATTTTCTCCAATTCATTAATCGGACCCGAAACGAATGAGACGTAATGACGTGACTTGTTTTCCTTGTTAAGTAAATGCATATGCAGTAATATGAGTGCCGATCAAACCCCCCCAAAGATTTCAAATTGCACGGTTTGGTGCTCTGCTATGCAAAATACATCATGTGGGGGTACTGCTGCAGAAGTTTAGCTCGTGTACTGGAGTCTTTCCAGGTGGAGTGACAACCGTGAAGATATGAGCAAATCATTCTCTTGGTTTCACTGAAGCAATGAGATTGCTACAATATGCGGTTATCAGGCAATATTCAGTAATATTTTCTCCAGGCTCTCATGTTATGGCCGAAACAAAAAGGTATTTTCTCGGTTTAACATTCAAAATTGAGATTGTTCCATACCGAATCGTTTTCTGACTGCACTACTTGTTACACATTTCAGATGAATAGGACCAGGAGTGATTACTGCCCATAAATCAGGCAGACATGTTTACTGCGATTGTCGTTGGGTCTTAACCATCAGGCTGAAAGAAAACTGGAGAGAATCCTCAGTCTGTATATCTTCTCTACATTCCTCCAGTCAGCACTTGGATAACAGTTGACTCACTGCAGCTAGAGTAGCTCATACGTGTAGTTACGATCATGTGTTTTCCTAATCTACATGATTCTTGAGAAGATAATAATGTCTGTCAGTGGGTTGTTTAGTGTAAAACCCTCTGCGAACTGATGACACATCATTCTGTGACTCAAATGAGTCATCTACGTATGTTAGCCAAGACTTGCATAGAGTGTATGGAGCGCCGTGCTGCCATTTCCAGCGCAAGCACAGAAATGAACAGTTCAGCTTATCCCGATAACATATACGGACACACATGCACCCACTCACACACAGTGGTCGCAGTTCTCCTTTGTCTTCAAAATTCAGGTGCTCTGAATCGTTTTCGGCCATTCAAGGTTCTTCATTTGAGCTCCAGATTTTCTCTCCGGCCTCTTAAGCGTGAGGTGTTCCTCACAGAGCCTTACACAGTCACATCCACGCAGCCCTCAGAAGAGCTGCGAGCATCCATATAAGGCTTTCGCTTCTCTCAGCAGTTCCTCTGATCTCTGGGCCTCGCTGAAAAGGAAGGTCATCTCTCTTTCAACCCTGTTCATGACTTGTGGAGAATAAAACCAACAGACAGATAAAACTAGATACATGGACAGATAGGGACGCTGAACCTTCGTGCTCCTTTTACACCGTATAGTGCCAATACACATGTCACTTAAAGGCAGAGGACTCCGTAGTAGTGTCAACATGTTTTCACTAAGAGCCAAAGGCATATCGAGAGGATGATGATATTTACTGTATGCGTGCTGCTATATTTTCACTGCATCAGTTTGCGTTGTGTGATGTTAAATGTTTACCTGTGTTGGCCCTCAGATGTCTCAAGACAAAATGTGGACAAAGAGAATAGCCAAGCCAATGTTCAGCAGGATGACCATGCAGATCATTATGGTGTTTGGCCCCTTGAGAAGAAGGACATTCATAACATCAGACTTGTGAGTCAAAAGGATCAACTGGGTGAAACTAGAACAAAATAAAACATATAGTGTAGGTAAGCAATGAAAACATCCTGGCTTGACATCTCTTGAAAGTGCGATCACTGGGGATTTGGGAGAGCTGTGGCACCTCAAACGGAGGCAGAAAGGGCATCACAGTAGTGATGTCTATCTTCTCTAGGCTCACGCAGCAGTGAAAAGTGGTGAGCTGCTCAAATGCTAAAAATGCGATGTTAAATAATTCCAAATAAAATTAGTTGGTTGACGGGGGCACTTAATTACTCCTTCGAATCGCCGATAAAAAGACCATTCTATGGCCCCACATCTCACAGTTGAGATGTGGGGCCATGTAAGGAGAAATATACACTTTGTAACATGCCTCGCTTCCACTGGCACCTCTTGAGCCTCACACAACCTCCTAACATGTTATGTATGGCCACATTTCCTTAAACTTACTCACTGCCCTAAAACATCTTGAAAATGAAATTAGAGGATTATTCTAACATTATAATAATATATATCTTCTAAAGAATATAGCGTATGGAACATTGAATAGTTTCTTCAATCTACACCCGGGTGGCTCATTGCTGATGTAGTGACTCAGACGTGTGAGACTCTCAGTAATAGCTTGACTTTCACAATACACATGTTACCGTGACAGCCGATATGTTTGACCCTGTGTCCCAAACAAGTCAAATTCAAGCCAATGTGATCATTGATTGTCTTACCTCCGACTCCACAGACTCTGCTGTTACCTCATTACTTGGGGTCTTCACCACCGTCTTCAGTCTGATTTCAGCTTTGGGGTCCATCTTTGGGGCCGGTTTGGCTGTTGGTTTTGCAGCCACAGCTTTATGCTCCACGGGCTTGCCTACTAACTTAGGTTCAGGTTTAGGTGCAGGTTTGGGAAATGGCGCTGGACTGGGCTCTCTTCTCAGGTTTTGTTTTGTTTCTGCTTTGCTAGGAGGTCTGCTGGCCTCCCTGGATTCCACTTTGACCTCAGAGCTGGATGGAGCTCGTTCTCGAAGGGATGGAGCTTGCTCATTCATGACCTCAACTGTTTTAGCCTCGGACATGACAGCTGTGGGGAACACTTTAGAGGCCGAGTTTCTCACTGGTTCTTCTTCATCTTGGGAGATGAGGCTATTCCTTACGGAGACAGAAGCTGCGGGAGCGGTGTCTGGAGCTTTCGCCTGGGAGTCCAGCTTCTGCAGTGGCTTGATCTCCAGATCAGAGCCCTGCTCAGCCTTAGTGCTCTGACGGCTTGGGGTGCGAGAGGGACCACGGGTGCTGGGGGCTGCACTGTTCTCAGGAACGGCCAGAGTTGGGGCAGAAGTGGAGGACAAGGGGGTAGTTGGTCTACTGTTGGGTTTACTACCACCTCTACTGCCTCCACCTTTGCTGGTTTTGTCTCCATTCCAGCTTCCTGGGCTGAGGAGGTGAGGCTCTTCCTTGTTGGCGATGCCTAAGCTCGGTGAGGGGGTGCGGGCTGGAGTAGAGCCAGGCATGAGGCTGTCCAGCTCGTTCATCAGGGGGCTTTCCGGTGGTGTGGGTAGGGGCTCCTCCTCGGCCAGCAGCGGCTCATGCATGACAGTGTCTGTGTTCTCACTGCCCTCCACCACCTCCTGAAAGACTCTCTTCTTCAGATACTCAGGACCTATGTGAGAAGGGCTCATTATATTTGGTTTGCAATTGTTCAGTCATCAATATAAATGGAGGTTCCCAAAGTGAGGGCAGTCATGCTCAACAACCCGTTTGAAACTGAAGTACAATGAGCTCAACACTGCTGTGACTTTCTACAGTAAGATCAGTTTGCTATTTTCTCTTCCTCATGGACCCCCCCCCCCTTCAGTGACTTCAGCGTGAGGGGATGAAGGGGCCATCTTAGCGACAGAGGGTATAACTACTTCTTTCCTTTCCATTGATGAGACTCATTTCTATCAACTTCAGTAATAGGAAACCATCACTGGAGATAATTTGGAGGCAGTTTGAAAATAATCGAGACAGTGGTGGGCTTGTACTTGTTTACGGGAGTCACTCAGTCTGTAACGCCGTCTGTGCTCTTGATACTCCAGGAATGTCTCCTCCCAGACGCCCTTGTGCGGAATGATTTTTTTGTGCGTTTCCGACGTGAAGCATTGATTAGTTTCCTACCGCTAACGTCCCCAGCTTCAAATCAGAGCAAATCTCTCTCAACTCTATATTTGTTTCAATACCACTTTGATTATTTGCCATTACATTTGAATTAATGTGTCCTACACGTGTAATCCGTCAAATAGAATCGTACACGCCAACTTAAGTGGCCGGTAAATTGGGACCAGTCTGACTAAGAATCCCCGGCACGCAGCCCGAGTCTGAGATAAACAGTGACGAGAAGAGCTAAGAGGAAATTCTTACTTTAATGTCGCCTTAGCGAAAGGGTTTTCTTTTTTCGGTAGGAATGCTGTACTAAATTGATAAACCCAGATCTCGTGGTTCTCCTCAGGAAAATGGAGCGGAGAAGATACTTTGACATCATGCGTCCTTGTCTACGTGTCATGGAGGAATGCAACGCGGGCCTTGTTCACCCTGTGGCCTTGTCCACTTGTAGCATTCGACTCAGACATCTCAGGCAGCCTCTCAGGCCTGGCTACACTTTATCAGTGTCTGGTCGAATCTCCCTTAAAGCTCTCTGCGGAAAGAGAGAAAGCAAGAGAAAATACTAGGGCCTCACTCGAGGGTCCGGGGCTTTATCCATCCATGCGTGTCCACTCCTGTATGAGTGTGTGCCCAGTGAACGCCAACTGATTGTACTTTCATGTTACCGCAATCTGTTGTCTTTTAACGTGCTATTTTCACCCGTGGTAACTTTAATCTCTCTCTCATCCAACTGTCTATGTTTCCAAACAGGATATTAATACTGCAGTGCAGACAGAAATGTATGTGTCTGGACGTGTGAATTCGCCAACAGTATGTACATATTTTTGTGTGCGTGCATGTGTGTCTTTTGCGAGTCCGTGCTAGATGGCCGCACTTGCAAGGAAACTGATATGATCCCTCTGACTCAATAAGATGCTCCTTTTTTAGCCGCTCAGCGGTGACCGCCCTTGTAATGAAACCTTCGCCGATTACCTCAGGGCTAAAGAACACACTCGGTCTATACGTGCTGAAAGGTTGTCTTTGCGGTTGCTTTTTCCAGCCCAAATGTTCTGACCCACGAGGATAGCACACCGACGGGGGCACCAGTGTTACAATTACAATCTGTGTTTTAAAAAAAAAATATTATTATACTTACAGTTGTTAAGCCTGATGTAGCAATTGCAACCCCGCCAAGTGTGCTTTCATGGCCTGTAAAGCTCCCTCAGAGCTCATATCCTGATTGTAGATCAGCATCATGAATGCTTACAATTTGAGATACGTTTTTGTCTTTCCATCCTGTCTAACCACCGTGCTGTAAACAACAGATGAGACGTTCAAGTCCACTGACCTGGCTGGTAGAAGGACGGGGAGAGCTCTCTGGCCACCAATCTGGCGATGCTGGACTCACTATTGGAGGCGTGAGAGGCCTGATCTGCTGCATCTCCTTTGGCTTTCGAGTGAGCCGTCCTGTAGGGGACAGAAAGAGCACTTTTTAAACACACGAAAGGCCAAGTAGGGCAGAAACGGAGTGAGTAAGCCCACACGGACTCTCTGCCAAGAAACTTGAATCTTAACAAAACGTCTTATCCGCATTGTCTTCAGGTGCATAGGCCGAGTTTGGAGGCCCGCTAAAATGGCTTCTGTGTAAATTTGACAGCAAACATCCTCATCAACAAAAATGAACACACTTGTCCCATTTCTCCTAAAGGTTGTGACTTGTGCTCTGAAGCTTCAGCGAAGATGATAGCAGAATGGATTAACTCAGAACCGTAGACATCAGAACACGCAAAGAACATGAAGTTTGCTGTGAACTAAAAGGGACTTAAAAGTGGTTTGAAACGAGCAGCAAAGCCAATTCATTACAGGACTGACTGAAATACCACAGCAGAGAACTTGCTCACCGTATCCAATCGTGTCCAAATTGAAGGCCAGTTGTACATTGTTCCCCATAATGCTTCATTAGTATTATTAGCTATGGCGAGGGTGTCCTTTTCTGCTATTGGCCCGGAACAGAAATGAATGACTATTTTAACACCCGGGTCTGGACAATGAGTTTGTGGTGTCTGAGAGGACTTCTGTTTAAACTGTCCTTGTCTGTGTGTGCATGTTATCTCACTTGTGTGTGTGTGTGTTTTTTGTGTGTGTGTGTGTGTGTGGATGCTGGCAGGTCAGAACTGAGAGCAAGACACAAAGACAGAACAACAGCTTGGCATGCATTATAAGGTCGGTATCCAACACCAAGTGAAGTTTCCTCTAGCCCAGATAGGTAGAGCGTGCACTTCGGGGACTGACGAGCCAGAAGCTGCGGGTTCGAACCCACCATGGGGACGTCAGCGAGGACATCCGGCCTTAATCCCCAAAGCTCCATCTGTGTCCATGACCACCCCAGCGACGTGGGGACTAATAATGACATGTAAGATGGAGCTCTCTCCCCTCTAGCTTCAGTAAAGGGTGGGTTATAGTTTCAGTCTCGACCACAAGATCGTAAACACCTCAGTAATAACCAACATCTCCTCCTGGCGCATCTGGGTTGGTTACAAACAAAAACACAAAAGCGGTTGTTGCGTGGTGAAGTTGATGCTCGCGACAGATATGTGTTCCAGATTAACTTTGAGTATTACTGATTGTGATTACTATGAATATTTAGCATAGTGTAATGTTACACTGAGCTGAAAATAACCCGCTGTTCCCCTGCAACACTCTCTAGGGTAGGCACTTCCCACTGGAACAATTAGCGGCACTTAAGGTTCCCTCCTTGATATAGCAGGGCTACACATGTCTGCCCGCAGCCAGCGCCCAGTCTTCCGGGCGCTCTTACCCGCGGTTCTTCTCCATAACTAGATGGACGTACTTGGTAAAGTGTACACCGGGACAACAGTGAGTCTGTGCCAGTCAGCAGCTGCTCCACCAGCCAAGACACTCTGGACTGCTGCTTTTTTTTTTACTGGTACCATAACAGCAGGACCTGGAGGCTTGTGTAGAGAGGGGCTTTGTGGAAATGCTCCATGTCATGGCTCAGCATTTGGCCAGTGAGCAACCACTCTCCTGTATAAATACCTGCCGTCGATTAGATCTTATTCTGACAGTGTAGAAATGTGCCATCATTAAAGATAGAATGGATATATGTCGTTTTAGCTAGAGCTGTAATTTGGATTATAGTCACATATAGGAAAGTCCGTTTATTTGGTCGTCCTGTTCCAATGATGGAATTTGTTCTTTTGATTTGACCCATCCTGTTATATATAAGATCAGTGGGTAGCTGCAGGGCCCATGGAGCAGTTTGAGGTTCAGTGCCTCACTCAAAGACACGTCAACACACTTTCTGAAGGAGTCGGGGATCAAAACAGTGACCTTCCAATTACTAGATGACCCGCTCTACCTCCTGAGCCATGCTGCCCCTAATGATACTTATATTTAATCATTTGGCATTATATCAATTATATAAGTATGAGAGGTCTGTTTTACATGTCCCAAGTAGTCCCCATATTATGGGGGAATTAAGATCAAAATCCCTTCCTGATGCCTCGTGGTGGGATCCAACCCGCAGCCTCTGGCTCATCAGTTCCCAAAGCCTGTGCTCTACCACTGAGCTACTATAATTTTCATAGTTATCATCTCTTGACGAATATTTAAACGACACGCCTGCTACTCTCTCACGGTCATAACACCTTAACCCGCACATTTGGCTAATACACATAAACACAGGTAACATCAATAGGTTATAGTTCGGACAACATGTTATTTATTCCTGCCACATTCACCACATCCATTATACCAAAAAGATGCCCCAAAACAGCCATTTTATGTAAATTCCAGCAATTGCCATTTCCCTCTTGATGGAGCCACATAATAGTGATGAGCTTGGTGTTTAGCAGCTGACAAGATGGTAACCATTGGAGCAGCTAATCAGGCAGTCAGGCAGCTCTACTGGGTAGGCTGCCAGTTAGTGGGTGGAGGATAAAGGATAGCGACAGATGGCTTATTCCTACAAACGGACAATATCTGCCACCCCACAACTCATGGCTATAGCATGGCTTTCTCACCGATACAGTATATCACCATCTGAAGGCAGTTTGGTACAGATATCCAACGCAGAACCGAGACCAAAACTCAATCTCAGTATGGTGGGACAGAGAGGTTGGTGACAGATGGTTTGGTCCTGCACACTGGCTGGCTGCACTGCTACATAGAATCCTTTCAGTACTCGAGTCAGTGCAGAAACACAAGACAAGAGCTTTATAATGAGGTGTGGGCTCAGTGGCATAGGCTAGAATAAATAGGGGAAATGCATCAGTACCCCTGGTCTTTAAAGTAATAAGTCACAATTGCATTTTGCAAGCTATTTGAGACTGACTTTAGCACTGCAAGGGGTTTGGCTGATATTCAACCATCAATGAACCAAATTATCTCCATGCACTGGATGTCGGCTAGCAATATATCATCAGTGTCACGGTCACGTCTCTGTGAGAAGAGCAGCCTTTTTAAAAAAAAATGAATGAACAGATAAGACGTATCTCCTCTTCCCACGGCTGTAATTATTCATAGGTTGAGTTGCACTACTGCTGGAGTCTGACTTCTTCTCCCAGCCTGTCACTGCAGATCACTGCCACAAAGTCTGATATTTGAAACTGTGACCTAAATACTGTGTACTTTGGGGGGTTCCCCGAGGAGACTCTCCTTGTTGTATTTTGAGGGGTGCTGAGATGTCAGCTTGGGCAAGAGACTCAGTTGTTGAGAAACTGTCATCAACACCTCTTGTAAGAACTGACGGGAAAGTAATTGTGGCAACATGGACAAAGTTTCTTGTTAGTTTTTTATGGTGTAAAATGATTTTAAAAGACTTTAAAAGTCTCTTCTCTGACCATCTCGAATGGCCTTTGCGATGTTTCTTTTTATTGTGTGTGGTGCAGTTGTCCTGCAACCCTTTCTGGTATGAACCATAGGTATCTTTGCAGAGGTTCCTATTTGAGAGTGTGTATAGAATAGAATGGAATAGAATTGTTTTACTTGCCACACAACCAAGGCTGATGGAGGGTGTTTTCTGTATTCAACCCATCCTATTGTATAGGAGCAGGGAGTCCACCCAAAGTGTGGTGCTCAAGGAGCAGTTTGGGGTTCAGTCTCTCGCTCAAGGACAACTCATCATGCTTTTCGCAAGGGCCGGGAATCAAACCACCAATCTCTGATTACTAGACAACCACCCAATCAACTGAGGTATGCTGACCATATATATATATATATGTGTGAGTGTGTGTGTGTGTGTCTGTGGACAGAGAGAAAAAGTTAGCTCATTGTTTTCTGCAATAAATAAATCCCTTTCTCAAAATACAATTCAAGGTAACCCCACCTTGTAACTACAACACTTAGAAACACCAAGAACTCGCCAAAAACAAAATGCATGTCAATTTCCCTACGACTCTTGGTTTTTAGGTACTTTTATAGCATCGTTTCTAACCAATCAGAGAATGAAATTAAATGCATCCTCACGCTGAGGTAAAAATAGACTGTTTACAAATGTTGTAATTGGCCGCGATCGCTCACCAGCACGAAACACTTATATCAGCAGAACAGGGTGTAAGTCTAGCCACACAACTAAAGCCAGGTGCGGTACATATATACATGCTCGCCTCTTATACCCAAGTACTTGCTTATGAGGTGTGTCATATTTATATCCATGCAACCATTTGATACCTCTGCTGACGCAGAATGGCCTGGTGTCTATGATCTGTGACTTGTCGCTAAGCAATGGTGCTAAAGCCAGACGCTGACAGAACAGTGGCTAGTGAGCGACTGCCTGTCCAACTTGAAGAAGAAAAAAAAAGAAAAAAGACAAATTCAGCCAAATGTGACTCGTTATCAGGGATGCCAGAAAGATTCCCGTGTTTGCAAAAGAACGGCCTCTCTATTCAGCAGTGGAGAAGTGAGCTGATATTATGATGGAGGCCTTGAGCTGAAACTGAGCATGTGAAAACTGTCTGGGTGCCTGTCTGTGATGAGGCAGGT
>OMLC01102336.1:0-19146 GCA_900302585.1 Regalecus glesne | reverse complement strand
GGATGGATGGATAGAAAGTTCGCCTCAAAATGAGGTCATTTATATTCTTAATACACACACACACACACACACACACACACACACACACACACACACACACACACACACACACACCTTTCATCATGCATCTTTATTTTATTTCATTTTATCTTTATCTCATGTTTCTGTAACAGAGTCTCCTAAAATAAGAATTACACATGACTGTACATGTACAACCGGAGGAACAAAAAGCATTAACTTAGCAATGGGTCGAATTAACTTTCAGAGGTGTGAATGTGCAATTTTAAATCTGACAAGAGAAAACTTGGTGTTCTCACATTCTCTGCTATTCCTTAAGCTTTTAATTGGAACTGCAGTGTTCGCCCAAAGTTGTCTTGACTAATGAAAACATGTTCATGATTTGTAAGACTTGGCAGTGTTTCTGTTTTATATTCTCATAGTCCCAGTTCTTTCTCTTGGCTTGTTTGTTGGTCGTCCACTCCTTTCCCCCTGTGTTCTAGTGGGTTTTTTCCCCCTGTGTTTTCGGTTTCTCTGGTTTCACCCTGTGTTCATCCCATCTAACTTTTGATTGTCTGGACAGTTGACTGCCTCTTTTGGATCCAGTCATGGCTGACTGCAGCATAGTGACTTTGGGGACGGCGCAGAGTATATTGGTGGATTCATCGGTCTATGACTCGAAGATCGCTGAAACCACTAAGGACCATTTATTTCTGGACCAGACATCTGAGAACATGGAAGGTTAGTCTTGAAGGATTGCTGTTTTTTTTTCTTCTCCACTCCCTGTTTATTCTCATCAATCCAAAATGGCCCTTTCCCCACATTCAACAGATTATGTGACTACTGCTTTCCGCCAGCCTAGGCGAAGGCATCTCAAACAAAGTTTTAAAAATACTAGTCCCACTACTGTTAGTGTTTTGGGTCTGTTTACCCTTTTCTGTTCCTTCTGTTTCTTAGTCAATCTGTAGACACAGATACAGGCAGCTGTTGGCAAGGCCTCCCAGAAATGTCTGGGACCCTCAAAAGGTTCAGTGAAGGGTGTCTTCCCCACCCCAAAAAGTAAAAAAAAAAGGCTTTGCTCATATCAATGATAGATATCTGTATGGGCCAAAAACTTCAGCCCTACCCTGTGATGTTCAAGCCTTGGCCTGGTCAAAGCATAATAAAGTCTGCAGTTTTTCAGCCCGAGCCTGACCTGACACTAATACAAATTTTGCTCTAAGTTTTCACTGATACAAATTCTATGATGCACACACACACATGGCATGGTCAACTGTCATGTATAACAGACGAATACATCTATACATATCTTTTAAATATAATCAACGTAAGTATTTCATACAGTGGCCTATGTATGCCCTGCACCTATATATAAGTTAAATGAGTACAACTCTGACCTGAGCCTGATCTAGTTTTTTTCTAAAAGGCCCTAGTCTAAATTGACTCAGCATGTTGGGACCCATCAGGCTTGCAGAATTTATGCATATGCACGGTCTCCTACTAGTCAAGTCAAATTAATTCATAGAGCACATTTTAAAGCAACCCACATTGATCAGAGTGCTGTACAGTCAAGAGAAGGTAGCTAAAACACAAATAGAAGAAATACTGACATAGAAACTGAGGCACGTTGCTCATAGGCACAAATTAACAACACATGGGTATTAGGCACAAGCCAGAAATCAGCCACATTAGGAGTATTCAAATACCGGGGAATAAAATAAAGTTTTGAGCAGCGACTTAAAAGAGACAATGGAGGGGTCAGATCTTATACGGAGGGAAATGCTGTTCCATAGTCTAGGAATTGTGACCACAAAAGGGTCCCTGAGCTTATGTTAAGCTCATGGGACAAGCAGCAGTCCAAAGATAACTGACCCGAGAGACCTGTAGGTGGAATAGAAGCTCAAAAGGCTTATGATATAAGAGGGAGCCAGCTCATTTAGGGCTTTATAAACAAACAGGAGAACCTTAAAATCAATTCCAAACTGCTCAGGTGGCCATTGGAGTGAGGCAAGTGTAAGGACAATCGTGTTCTGTCTTCTGGGTACCTATCCGGTAAACTTAATTGTGTTGTATGAATTGAATATTGGTCTGACTTACCAAATACAGTGGGGAAAATAATATTTCATTCCCTGCTGATTTTTTTGATTTAGCCCTCTAACAAAGAAATGAACGGTCTATACATGGTAGGTTCATCTTACCAGTAAGGGACAGAATATTTAAAAATACTGTGATTTTCTGGGATTTTTTTTAATATTCTGTCTCTCACTGTTAAGATGAACCTGCAATGAAAAGTATAGATAGTTCGTTTATTTGTAAGTGGGCTAAGTCACAAAATCAGCAGGGGATGAAATACTTATTTTCCCCACTATATGAACAAAAATAAATACATTTTTGCTCATATACAGTGTATGTATAGATTTATATCAACATTGACTATCTTGACACAGAGTCTTATAGTCTTCACTATTTTCCACTGGAGGAAAATATAAAACTCTAGCAAGTAAAAAGTTAACAAGCCGATCAATACTTGGAATTTTTTATCCACTCTGGCTAGCCGAAGAGAAGGTAGCTTCATGCCCCCTATGTTTGCCCTTGATCTCTTCACTCTCACTCATGGTATGTCTCTATTCGAATATCTGCACTACTCACCGCTCTATGCACATTTCTATTTGTACCTTTTTAATCAGCCATATAGGTTTCTTGTTCTCACTCGAGGCTGTCGGCCAAAATAAAAAATGATCTGTTCTTGTGTATGACCTGTTTTCAGCTTACCTTTGAAGATGAACCCAGAGACTGCCTCATTTCTTGATCAGTCTCTTTCCCTACTTAATCAATTATTTTCTGATCTGTCAGTTACATGTGCTGTCCCTCACTGTCTTCATGTCATGTCTTCTCTCCTTGTCCTTCATGTTTCATTCACTTTTGTTCTCGTTTTAGCGGACATGCTCCCCAGAGTGGAGACAAGAGTGGTGCTGGTGGGCAAAGCAGCCAAAGATGAAGCACTGGTCAAAGCATTACAGGTACGTCATTCCTGTGTTGAATAGTTTGGTTTTGAATAGCACGTTTGCTGTATTGTGATAGTTTTATCAGTTGGACACTCCTATTGGAAGAATGTAATCATATAAGCTGCCACTTCCCCAGAATTTCTACACTTGAAAGTGTTTAGAATATCCTATGAGATATTAAAAAAAACAACAAGAAAACCGATCTTTGTATTGGAGCAATGGGAGAAGGACAGATTAAGGAGAAAATGTGCTTCCATGCTGACACTTCATTGGACATTTAAACAGATACTCATACATGCATGCATGCACTCTTAATCACTTGTAAAGATGATAAGAGCCAATGGAGAGGTCTGGATGTAATATTCATCAGTCTTTCCAAATGAGAGCATAGAAACATGGGCCTTTTGGCTTTTTGAAATTTATATGACAATGCTACACTACTTTAGAGGGCCTTCACTTTACATTTATCTTTTCATTGTTGTATGAATGATTAAAAGGGCAACGGTGTAAAGAATATCATATTTCTTTAATTCTCTGACGGGCTTAAAAAAAATCTGATAAGAGATCTGAAGTTTCAGGCAGGCAGCCGACTAGCCTCAGAGGGTTTCAGACTTTGTTGCAACCGTTTGTGACAAGTCATTTAAACTCTACTAAGCTTTTTGTCTGACAGCTCCTCTCACCCGTCGGTCCGGACTTGCTCCGACTGATGATAGAGGTACAGCTGGGGTAGAAATCATGTTCAGTCCAGGTCCAAGTAACTTTGTCCCCAGAGGCTTGCCCTCTTGCTCTCATTTTACTCTCCTTTGCTGCGACTTTGCTTGAAAATACTAGTGAGATCGAAGTGTCACAGCTCTATTCCAGTTCAGTTTTGTGTGTGCGTGTGTGAAGTACAGACTTTCTCCTTGAATAGAAAAGATTTATGGTCTGTAGGTCAGATGTGTGTACGTGTTGTGCACTTAGATATGTTCTTGTATGAGGGGGGGCATCCTGTGCTTTTTGGGGGGGCATGGTTACACACTAAGTGGTGTGAGAATGACTTCTCTGGCGGGTCTCTTGAGTGTCCATCAGCTGTGAAGGCTCCTACCTAAATAGTCAATTTCTCCCTTCCATTCTACAGTACAGTCATACTCAAAGTCATCCACCGACAGCTCCATCAGAGCACTCCTATTCGCCTGGCTGCCCAACTATCCACCGCTATCATTCAACCAAATCTATGGGAAAAAGCAATTCCGTCCTGCCCCCCCCCCCAAAAAAAACCACTTTGAAGTATTACATTAATTTTTACTGTAGCTCTCCTCCACCCTGCCACTGAAGACCCCCACCTACCTACTAACACCCCTCAAAAAAGAAACAATACATGGGGGGGTTCTGTTCTATCCTTGTGATCTTTCTCCTTCGTTCTTCTTCCCGCTAGCAAGCTGTCACTCCCATTCCTTAAAATGTCCCCTTTCTCCATATTCTCTTTTTCTCATTCTTTCTCCACCTCTTCCAGTTCTGTGTTTGACCTCCAGTTGAGCTGCTTGGTTTTTTGGTTTCCACAGGCCATCAGACTAATGGAGGTACCCGTGGTTAAGATAAGAGGACGGGAGCCTGGTGCTGAGGAGAAATTGATGATTAAATCTATAGTCGATATGGTACAGTACCTGTCTGTCCTCCTAACTGACTGACACAATTACTGGATGGTGGGGATGTGCTGCATGAGTCTTTCACAATGAGCACTTACTGACCGTGTATGATGAGGGTTTGATTTGGTGGCTTAATACGTACCTAATGTGTTTTTTGGTGATTAATTTTTGATAAAAGGTTGCACCCAAAAACCAATGCAAAATAAACCCTGAAATAAAGTAGGAGCATGATGTAGCTCCAGTGTTGAATTTGACTGGCATTTTGTATTTCCCTCATGCTAATTGCCGGATCATATCACAAAGGTTACAGTGAAACTTGACTTTTACACTATAATTTGCATAGGTCATTTTCTTCGATCAATAAGCAAGATCTGAAGGCACCTTACAAGCTTTGGTTTTTGAGTGTCACCTTCCTCCGATGTGCAGATGTTTAAGTGATATGAGTCTCCATTAACAGCAAACTAAATACAGGTCTGTTTTTACATGTTATCATTATTTAACTATTGTATGTTATTCTAACTTTGTGTGAGTGTGTGTGGGTGAGCATGTGCAAAAGTACGCTGCACCACCATGTCCTATCTGAATCTGTTGATTTTTGTCTGTCACCAGGTAGAACTAATGTCCCTGAGGTAATTTGATTTATGAGCAGGTTTACAGGTAGCACAGATAATTTCACCCCATTATTGTGACAAGCTCCTGCTGTCAGGCAAAGCCTGGTGGTTCGTGATTTCATTTTTGCTCTCTGTCATTGAAGTCACCTATTCAAGCAACTCCACAATGATTCAGAGTAATGCTTTCCCTTATCTGAGAGGGCAGTGTGGATCATATCTTGAGCTTTGTCATTGCTGTGTGAGTTTGACATTGTCTAAGTGCGTTCTAAGGTAAACCGAAAGTTATTGAGTCTGGTATAGGAAGCGTGTGATTGAGAGTGATTGTATACTGCGGTGTGGAACTTTGTTTTTAATCAGACATGCTGTGGCCTCTCCATTTTAATTTGAGTAACCTAGACCATAGAAAATAAGTGGTTTGATCAACTTAATGCGATGCAGAAAATAAATGGTGCGAATTCCAACTGTGCTTCACATTAAGTGGCTGACATATTTTGGAAAACTGACGCCTTAATCGATTTCGCACATTCTTTTGCATACAAAGTGAGTTTAAATTCTTCATAATATCTGGAAAATTGAAGAGGAAAATGTTAGCGACAAACAAATGATAACTAATCTGATGCTGCAGTTCTTCAGTGGCATGATGATTGCTGTGTATTAAATTTATAGCGTATATTAGGCAATTTATGGGGTGTATTTACCACAACACAAATGTTAACTGTCGAAATTTATTAGATGTAAAATTTCAGTATGCAGAAGTCACATTGTCTTGGATGTCTTTGTAATTGTCTGTGCATGGGAACAGAGGAGAAAGCTTGCATCTAGGCCTATAGAGCCAACAGGCATTTTTAAATCTCTCATTAAAATCCAATTAAATTGGATAGAATTTATGTTGCTTTTTTCCACCACCTATACAAGTCAGGGTTTTCTATTGTGACTGTCACAAAATCAAAGGCATGCAATTAACAAACAAATTTGAACACTACTCTACATGTCAGCTTCTCACCCATCCCACCACAACTGGACTTTATTTTCCAGAACCAAGCTTGAGCGGGTTACTGAGGCCAAGCAGAATGGTCATTTTGGTCATTACAACCAACTGTGGCCAAGCACACATTTACAGCTTGGTTTTTCTCCTTTTGTCATGTTAGTTTTTTTTCCCCATTTATATGGAAAGGTGGTTCTCAGAAATTTAATAATCGGAAGTCGGCGGCGAGTTATACAAGTTTGAGATCCCCGGAACTAGTCTCATTGAGATTATATTGATATGTTTCACAGTTCTAGGACCACTGCTACTTGCAATATATTCATCATCTAGTGTTCAGCAATTTAATAGTGTGTAGCTTCAGGGATGTAATTATTGTTCATGTCCTTCCAGGTCAGCTGTTGTGCTATAGGCTTTAGATATGTTTGTAAAACACATCAGGTGTTTACCCTCTCTTTTTCAGATGAAGTTCCCCAACTCGAGCCTTCTGCTTTAGAGTATAGAAGAAGCCTCCTGTTGTCTATCATTTATATACTGTGTTCCTATATAGGCCGTTTATACACAGGCTACTATACAATATATCTGTGCTAACACTGTCTGCTCTTGGCTGTATTTGGTGATACATGCCTGTCTTACAGGCTGGCATGTATGGTTAAGCCTGATTGTGTGGTATGGTCTGATTATTTACAAGTGACGGTTGATGCGTGACTGATTAACTTCGTCCAATAACATGGTGTCGTTTTAGCTATAAAACTATGAACAATGGGACAATAAGCCCATAACAATGATCCTCACTAATAACGCTAACAAGTTTTATTTCAGTCATCTCGGCGCTAATACAGAAACCTGTTTGTGATTTCTGAGATGGAGAGCAGCAGACTAAAACTGCTACATAGTGAACCTGGGAACAGTCACAATCTGTCATCTGTGTGCATTTTACCCTGCTGCTTTTTCCTCCACTCTTCTCTGTTATGTATTTATGCATGAAGTTTGTGCGGTTGAGTGTACACATATCTGCATCTGCTCCTCATTGCTACTCCTTTGTTCATCGATGGTGTTTTTGTTCTCCAGCGCATCAACACCCCATGCGTAATGACAGACAGCATCCATGAATTCGCGGATGGAGAGAACACAGACTTTGAGACCGTGTTTGTCCTCATGGACTTTGATTCTCCCGACTATAGCTACCTCTACAAACATGACAACCGCATCATCGGGCCTCCTGTGGTGCTGCACTGTGCTGCCAAAGAAGAGGTTAGTCACGGATTCACAGGCCCCAGACTTTCTGTCACATAGGGATTCTTAAGAAATCACTGAGAGTCTAAAGCTGGTGACCTATGGGTGCTTGTCCCAGTGATGCAAACATGAGGCTGGATCCCTGGAAGAAGGTTTACAAATGATTGGATTACACATTTTCTAATACAAGGAGTAGAGCAGATACATGTGTTCTGAAAGGTGTTCTTGAAGGAATTTATAGACCTATATGCTGATATGATGTTAGAACAACAAAGCCTATTTGACAGGATTTGTTTATGCTGTGCTTAGCAATAGGGCTTCCTTAAGGGGCGGCATAGCTCAGTGGGTAGAGCGGTCATCTGGCAATCAGAAGGTTGTAGGATGGATCCCCGGTCCTGCATATAGCATGTCGAGGTGTCCTTGAGCAAGACACTTAACCCCTAACTGCTCCCCGAGCGCCGTATGTTGGCAGCTCACTGTTCCTATACAATAGGTTGGGTCAAAAATGCAGAGAAATCCAAATTTCCCCTTGCGGGACTGATAAGGGAATCATTAAGTACAGTTCTCTGAACAGCAGTGACAGTTTTCTAGTGAGGAGGCACCTCAGCAAAACAGATATCAGGGGAGGTTGATGTTGCGTTCAAGTATTTTCTTGCCTTCAAATCTAGCCATACATTTTACACAACCCCCTGATCTTTGCCACCCGCACAAGTGAGAACTCATTGATACATCTTGCCCCTTAATTTCTGTTCTTTTTAGAGTTTTTCTGAAACCTGAAGTTTTAGCAGTTGGTTTCATCTTCACAGCATGGTATGCAAATGTGAAAAATCTCTCCGATAAGTATCATTCTGTCACTCCACCTTGAAATACATTTTGGTCCGTAAATATTTGAACAGTGACACGATTTTCACATTTTCAGCCCATAATGGATTTGAAAGGAAATAATTGAAATGCAATTGATGTGCAGACTTTCACCTTTAATTTCAGGGTATTTGCATCAAATTTGGAGGAAGGGTTTCAGAATTGTAACCATTTTTTAATACATAGTCCCCTCATTTCAAGGGACCAAAAGTAATTGGACAATTGACTCAAAAGCTGTTTCATGAGCCGAAGTGGGCTATGCCTTGATTATTTCATCATCAGTTAGGCAGGTAATGGCCTGGAGTTGATTTCAGGTGTAGCATTTTAATTTGGAAGCTGTTGCTGTGAATCCACAACATGCAGTCAAAGGAGCTCGCAAGACAGGATCCTTAGGCTGTGAAAGAAAAGACAAACTCCATCGGAGAGATAGCAGAAACATTAGGAGTTGCCAAATCAACAGTTTGGCACATTCTGAGAAATTTTTTTGCAGTGGTATTATTTTTAGTTTGCTCTTACAAATACACATTTCCAAAACTGTCTTTTAGCAAAACGGTAGTTTACATATCAGCTCTATTTTTTCTGCGATACATTGATAATGATTTAAAATAAACAAATCGGACTGTCTCGCTTCTCAGGCCTTGCCATTCTGCTGCCGTCCCCTCTACTCCACCACTATGCTAAACCTGTGTCTCTGTTTCACTGGATTCAGGGACAAAGTGGAGGTGGTAAGTTCACTGTATGTCAAACTCAAACCATCCACTACACAACAGGAAGCAATGAAAATGTTTACAAAATTACGTGTGATGTATGTGTGGCACGTACACTGATGGGCTGTACAGATAAAATTGACTTGAAATAGTTGACAAATATGTTCTTAGGCTACCCCTCTGGTTCAGGAATGGTTCCCTCTTCACATAGATGGCTTTATTTTTAATTCCCCATTCAAGAATAAAACTGAACCTCATATGTATGTACACACACTTTTTTTGTCAGACACCTTTACACATATCTGCAAATCTGAAAGCATATGGCTCCACTACACTCATAGTCTTGGAGACAGATGCACGTGAAGGGTAACATATGAGTTGAGTGTATTCAAATCCAAAATAAGTTTCCTCTGGTGTTCAAATTGTCTGTGGTTTTATCTCATTGTCTTGTGTCCTTACAGAAGAAATTGGTGAGTTTGGTTCACCACATGGGTGGGACTCTCCGAAAAGACTTCAGCACGAAGGTCACTCATCTCGTTGCCCGCTCTACTCACGGAGAAAAATACAAGGTGTGGACAGATCAGAATTGTCTTGATTTGTGATTTTTTTTCAGCATCTTTGATTTTCACATTGTGAAACAATAGCCAGACTAGATGCACAAAAGGCAGACACCGTGGCAAGAAAGGGGACACTTCAATTTTTTTTTAAACAAATAAAATAGTTTGAGAAAGAAAATCAGAAACAGAAAAATCATGATGTTGAAAAAAGCACTTTTAGTCAGGTGTCTATAAAATCCCATTTACAGTTTTATTGCACTCAAACCTCAAAAGGTCAACATATTTTACTGAGCTCTGTTTCACTGAGCAAAAACTAACTCAGAGGTATCTTTAGTTTGTTACTTCATCACTGGGGTTTTCTCCTGCATGCACTTGGCAGTAGTGGGGCACCGCAGCAAGTCATTGTCACTACTGTGTTTAGATTTGAGCAGCCTGTCTAAAGCTGAATAAAAATAGTCATAGAACTTGTATCAAAACTAAAGCCAGGAAGGACAAATACCCCAAACTACTACTCTTGTTGTGAAAGAATGATGGAAGGAAATACAGCAAATGATGAGCCTTGGTGTTGCTTTGTGGGATGTAGGAAACTGATGATTTTGGTGAGACTCTTACGTGTATTGAGTCCCATTCATTTTAGGTTAAGCCTTTCAAGAATTTAAAGTGCACTTATTAAAATATTTTGTCAAAGCCTTGCTCAAATTATAACATCTCTAGACCTGAAATCAGAAAATATTTCATTTAATTCACTTATCAGTTTTCATTTTTCCACCAAGTTCTTTACCGAGCTTTCCTTCAGGGATAAATAAAAATAGTTGTAGACGGATCACTAAAAGGATGAATACACCCAAACCTATCATTATGTTGGACTCTCTCCATCTTTTGCTTTACAACCAACTGAAGCTCGGGTGTCCTTACATCATTCCTTGCAATAATTTCCTGCTTGATCCCCCCCCCCATTTCCCTCCATGCTCCCATACGTTCCTCATCTCACCATTTTCTATTTTCCTCTTCCAAGTCTTCAGGAGAGAATGTTTTGCAAAGGAAACTTGGAAAGGGAGGTGACTCCGTGACAGGCTTTTGTACCTATTTTGTACAAGTGTTATGCTTGTTTTACAATGGCAAAAACACCAAGTTGGGAGAGAATCTGTTTCAACTGACAAGATTCTGTTATATTTTTTAAAATTTTGTTCTATGCCTGTGTACTGGGTTGTACCTGGTTTCCTCCTGTGATTCCTGTCACATAGCAGCTAGATTTAATAGAAACAGACTGGGAAGATTGTTATGCTGAGACGGCTGACAGCGAGGTGATTTTGAAAGTCTTTAGTTGGGAAATTGTATGTTGTTAAACTAGTGCAACATACATTCTTCTCTGTTAGTAAATGTGCCTGTTCCTGTTGCAACCTTGTCTCCCTCTATTACCATCTGCTCGATTTGTCTCCTCTCTTTTCCTTAGCTTTCTCATTTGATTCTGTAGCTTTCATTTGTCTTTTGTTTTTTCCTTGTATTTTATTTGCCTTTATCTCCTAGCTGGCAGTATGCATGGGGACACCCATCCTCACCCCATTATGGATTCATAAGGCCTGGGAGAGGAGTGATGATGTGTAAGTACAAAGTCCAACCCCATCACCCTCCCAAACAATCACATATGCCTTTGTTTGTCCTAGTGGACTCAGAGGTTGTATTCAGAGACATTGCTGATTAGATGGGAAGCTACATTGCTCCCATATAGTTCTAATTGAGTTCTCTGTTCTGCTCATCTTCCCCAATTATTTTCTGCTTTTCTTTAGGTCATTCCATGCAGGGGATGAGGAGTTCCGCACAGAGTTCAAAGTGCCTCCGTTCCAGGACTGCATCCTCAGTTTCCTTGGATTCTCAGAGGACGAGAAGGCCAACATGGAGGAGAGGACACTCAGACATGGTCAGCACTGTTGTCTTTATATGTCGTTTCAGTTGGCTTATGTGGTTTGCGTTTTGGTTTACTCCCCATTCTATGTCGTACCGATTCCACAATTAGAGGCCATGTGTGAACACATTTTTTTAAGAGATGCTTTACTTCTGAAATAGAGCTAAACACTTGTGCTGGTTGTGCGCGTGCTAGGGATGTTAATGCATTAAAAATGTCCTCCCTTTAACAATTTTGAAACTCTCCTTGCTATGGAAAGTAATTGGGACATTGAAAAAAATTGATGATTATTTTCTTATATCCTATAAAGATCAGCTGTTGTTGCTACGGACAGTAAGCTATCAATTGTTTAATACGAAGGGAATGTAACAAGCTCCTCTGAGAAAATACATGCCATGTTTTTGCTGTGGTTGCCACTAATGATGAATCATTTTTTTAAACTTTCTTTTTTTAAACACATCCTGTTTTTTGTTTTAGTTTTATCAATTTTAAGTACTGTTGGTTGTTTGTAGGGCTAGTTTATGTTTTGCTGTCTTTTCTGTCTATTGTGATTCTTGCAAGTTTTTAGGTTCACGTTTCTTATTTATCCACGTGTATATGATTATAATGCTTTCTGTGTGTGGTCTTCACCTGTTTGTCTTAGGTGGCAGTTCCTTGGAGGTTGGTGATGGGAGGTGTACTCATATGGTTGTAGAGGAAAACTCTGTGAAGGAGCTCCCATTTCCTCCCCCAAAAGAACTCTTTGTGGTCAAACAAGAGGTAAGCCAAAAACACATCTTGTAACACAGTGACTGAACTTCTATAAAATTCTGGTCCACGTTGACATGATTGCATGGCAACAGATTTGTCAGGTGCACATCAATGTTGTGAATCTCCCGTTCTATTGCCAAAGGTTGGATTCAGATCTGGTGACTGCGAAGGCCACTGGACTTTTGCTTTGTGACATGCCGCATTATTATGCTGGAAGTAGCCATTAAAAGATGGCTAAATTGTGGCCGTGAAAGGATGCAAATGGTCAGCAGTAATACTCGAACAGGCTGTGACAGTCAAGGGATGATTGATTGGTATTAACAGGCTTGAAATGTGCCATGAAAATATTCCCCACACCATTACACCACCAGCAGCCTGGACTGCTGACGACATTGAAGGTTGGGTCCATGGTTTCATGTTGTTGGCATCAACACCAAGTTCTGATCCTACCATCTGTGTGCCTCAGTGGAAACAGAGATTCATCAGACCAGGCTACATTTTTCTATTATTAAACTGTCCATTTTTGGTGAGCTTGTGCCCACTGCAGCCTCAGCTTTCTGTTCTTGGCTGACAGAAGTGGAACCTGATGTAGTCTTCTGCTGTTGTAGACAGTCCGCCCTGAAGGTTTGAGGAGTTGTGCATTCTGAGAGGCTTCCCTGCTCACCATGATTCTACAGAATGATTATCTGAGTTACCGTAGCCTTTCTGTCAGATATAACCAGTCTGGTTGTTCTCTGTAGACCTATCTTATCAACAATATGTTTACATCCACTGAATGGCCTCTCACGGGATTTTGTTTGTTTGTTTTGGTTTTCTTACCATTCAGAGTAAACTCTAGGTGTGGTTGCAGTGGTTCAGTAGTTTGGGAACTGATGAGTTAGAGGCTGTGGGTGTGTGTATATATGAAACTGAGATAATTTCCTTGCTTAAAGAAACACCTAAGCAATGGATTTTATTTTTTTCCTGACAAACTTTAGTCATTTTTGTGGTCCCTGATCACAACCCCAGTGTATTAAAATGGGAAGTATGAGATTGCAATATCTGTGTAAATAAAGAATTGATTAGAGAAGAGTAGATACCCACATTAGTGTTGAACATTTTATAGAGGAAAGAAACTGTTGAGACAAACATGGTTCGCTCCATCTCTTGTGCCTCTTGACACTTCAGAATACATTAATAGACCAACATTGTACATTTTGCCTCGTTGTTGCTTGCTTCTTATAGTAAACATACCATGACAAACCCCTAAGTAACTGGCTGATAGCCATCTTGACAGCTCTGAAAGATTGGTATACTCTGATGTCTTCACATAAGTAGACAGAGATGGTGAGCCAGGAAAAAAATGATGAATCTTTCTTATTTTCACCTTAACAGAATGTCAAATGATCTTCTGATCAGAATTCCTTTTAGAGCAAACCTCAATCGATACAGCCCATACCTTCCCTTTCTTTGTCCCTGTCTGCAAGAATAAGATGGTCAATAATAGATTTTCCCTTCCAGTGATTGCGTAATTTAAACCGAGGTAGAGCTAAGGTTATCTATTTATGTAAACCCACATCATAGTCCTGCTCTCACTCTGCTTTTTTCCCATTCTTGTCATTCCTTAATGTCTTTGATTCAAGCCTTTTTCTTTGGTTTGACAATTGCTTCCTCTGTCATCATATCGATGTGCTCTAAATCCAGCCAACACATGCTCAATTGATCTTTTTTCTTTCACATAAAACAGAGATTGAGAAATAACAGAACACTGAGGATACCTTTAGTTTTCTTATCTTAGTGCAATGGCTTCAAAAACTCAAAGCACCGCCCCATTTCTTGCTTATTTACATCTATCCTTGGTGGAACTGGATAATATATAGATATATATGTCCATATTGTGATAAGAGGCTAGCAATTGTCTCGTATTTTGGTTGTGACCTATCTTAAATGTCATTCCCTGGCCCGAAAAGCTGCATAACAAGTGAGATAATTTTTCTGAACTTATTTAAATGTTTTAGCTGAGTGAAATGAATAATGAATACATCTGCCTTATTGGTCTTCATGTCCATATTACTTTCTTTTTGGCCCACCACCACCCTTCAGAAGACCATTTCTTTCTCTTAACATTTCCAATTAAATGCATGGATTGATGGCTTCTGGAGAAGAGGCTTTCCACATTACTAATAACATTTCTTGCATGTAAATATCTTATGTTAATATATGTATATATCTCTCAGCCCTAATCCAGATGAATGATCATGCCATATCTTTTTATGTCCTAGTGGTTTTGGGGAAGCATTCAAATGGATGCACGAGCAGGGGAGTCCATGTACTTCTATGAAAAGGTGAGTTAGACTGTGTTCTTTTAAAATTGCCTTATGCCCATGTGCATAATGTGGTGTTGAAATGCATACATGCGTTTAAGTGCAAGTATTTGTGCAGACATGCTCAACCTTTTAGTCTTTATTTTAGCAGTTATGCATCTCCAAATAACCACAGAAGGTTGATATCTGCCTCACCCTTGGTCATACTTAGTACCCTTATCCAGTTAGGTTGATAAAATGGTACGATTTGGTAGTTAGATTTGTATCATGTAGATCAAGACACCAGAATTCTAAATTTTTAACCCCCAGGAGTTGTCACTACTCTGGCATACTCTTCACAGAACAGGTTATTCAGTCATTTGTCTTGTTTTACCAGAATTATGGATTTATGATTATCTCGTGCTTTACCAACATAAACTTTTTCAGCTGTCTGTTGAGTTTCTTTAAAATTCAAGTTTCTACATTTTTCCCTCAAATCCCAGTTGTTGTCAAGCTCTATTTTCTTGATTCTCTGTTGCAAGTGCAACTTAATTTAAAATCAACTGTCTGTCACGTCTGCTTCTCTTTTTGTCCCTTTGTATGTCCTTTCTCTCACCCACACTTAGAATGACAGCCCAGCAATGAAGAAGGCTGTGTCCCTCCTCTCCCTCAACACACCCAGCAGTAATCGTAAGCGTCGTCTGAAGGAAACATTGGCAAAGCTCACCAAAGAGCGGGAGATCTCGCCCTTCCCTCCACCCCGCAAAAGGCCTTCAGCAGAGCACTCCATGTCTATGGGCTCTCTCCTGGATATCTCCAACACTCCTGACTCATGCAAGGCCCTGGCAGGTGAGAAGGATTAAAGGTTAGGGCATTTTTGGTAGAGTAAAATACCTGGGTGCGGGTTAACTTTAGGGTTTTAAATTCAGGCTATCCTGTCAAAAATTTCCCAAACTTTTAACAGTGGCAAAGGCTGTTAGAAAATATATTGAACAGAGATGCATTAAGAAACAGGGTAATGAGATGGAGAAATCAGTTGTGCTGCTGCTATGGGTTCCACTGTTTAAGTTTTTCAGCACAGTGCAAAGTTGTACTTTGGGTAGGTTGGTGGCCAGGAAGGAATGAGAAAGCCCAAGATCAGGATGGTAAAAATGATAAAAATTAAAACGTTTGATAGTTAAATAGACTTTAACCCTCATCAATTACCAATGGGTGCACTGTTTGATGAGCACATTGGCCCAGGCCACCTTTACATTTCATTGCATTGCAATTGTAATATTTATTAATTTATATGTTGAATATTTTTCAATCGTGTTTAAAGAAAATCTTCATCTCAGTTATTGATAACAGTATTTACTGTTAATAGTTTTAATTCAAAACAGGTGATTTTCATCTGAACGCAAGCGTTAAATAGTCCTAAAAGGCAAAAGTATTTTGTAACGTTTTTTTTTCTAGTGAAAATGTAGTTCAGCTTTAAAAAGGGGCTCAGTGGGTAGAGCGGTCCTCTGGTGATCTGAAGGTCGCAGATTCGATCCTTGGTCCTAGAGAAAGCATGTCAAAGTGTCCTTGAGCAAGATACTCAACCCCTAACCCCAGTGCCGAAATGATGGTTGCTCACTGCTCCTATTTAGTAGGTTGGGTTAAATGCAAAGAACACATTTCGCTGGCCTGTTTTGTGTGGCAATAAATCGGTTTATTTATTATTTATTTTATTTTAAGCCTCTTTTGATATGCAGTCACACCACAGGTACATATACAGTGGTAGGCCTTAGTGGGTGAGACATTTGAGCAAAGTAAACGTTAATCTTTCCATAGATGCACTTATCTTAACATAGATAATAGTAAACCAAAGCTGACACCTAAAATAGGTGTTTGTATTCTGTACTTTGACACGACGTCAGCCTTATGAAAATACAGTTAAACAGTAACATTTTTGAAGTCTTGATTGTAATCAGACTGTAAAATGGAAAGACTGCAGTTATTTTTATATTAAAAAACTTAAAAAACAATACTTAAAATGAAACTATGCAGTTGGCTGTGTGTGGCAGAGGTGCCTGGATGGCCTATGAGAATCTACTTCAAGACTAATATATATTTTAAAAGGTCGAGTTTGAACTTCCATAAATCAGCACTCAGCCTATATGGCTAACCCTTTTTGCAGACTATTTTAAAATAATTATTTTGGAGTTTAACTGTTCTGATAATCATGGCATAAAAGCTACATAACCTCACAGTGATATTGCAAAAAAGGTAAATCGCTTCAACTGGATCAGACGTTTTTTCAGAATTCTGAATAAACGTCTGATCCAGTTGAACCGGTTCACCTTTTTTGTGATTCCCTGACCTGGATTATTGAGCATGCATCAAGACTCAAAGTGATATCTTTTATCGTTCACCCCACATTCTCTGGCTCAAAAGTGTAATTACAAGAAAGCCTCCTATGTGTTCCAGAAGCCAGTGTAGCAAATGGGCCAAAGATAACAGGCCGAGATGCCGTCGTCAGGAATAGCAGGACGAGAAGAAAGAGTGCCAGGGAGAGAAGGACGACATGCGGGGAGAGGGGAAGACAGTCGTTCTACCAGTGTGCTAGGAGTCCTAAAAAGCCAGGGGAAGATGAGCCAAGGAGGCCAGCAGGACTGGGTATGCCCCCCGAGAAAGTAGGAAACTATTAGATTTGTCGTCAGTCATTAGTTAAATCCAAGGCTGAGATGGAGTATTGAGAAGGATAGCTGACAAGAGAATAATGCTTTATGTCTCCCCACCATCATCCAGTGATCCAACGCCAATTATTTAAAACTGCTTTGTTCAGTATTTAACACTGCACACAATTGGCTCTTACAGCTTTGACCATTCTGCTGTTGATGAATAATTTCTATTGAGGTCAACAGGCAACCCATATACAGTTTCACTTTAGATTGTAAAAAAATGTAAAATGATTTTTATACATCCTCTCTCACCTTTAGTCCAAGAAAATGAAATTCAGTGTGCTGTGCCAGGTAATTCAATGGTGTGGCCCACTAGATTAGTGTTTCGTTTTCTCTAGAATGGGGAAGTCACGACCCACCCTACTCTGCCTGTGATTGGCTAGTACTTGCTGCCTTGGTAGTTGGGTAAGAATATAAGGGTAAGACAATTAGAGGAAGAGTAAGGCAGTTCATGACATCGTCATCCTAGGAAAGACGAGGCCACTCACAGGAGATTGTACCTATTCAACCCAAGTTCCATGATTTTCCTTTGAGGAAGACTGTAAAGCAGGTTTTTGATTCAATTAGTGGTACTAGAAACCTTTTCACATTACAGGGAGTCATTTGATATTTTGTTAACATCTAATACATCACTTAATCCAGATTTTAAAGTCTCATGCTTTCCAGAAACATGTAAAATTTTGTTATCTTGGATATTTCAATTCTCCAACTTAGAATTTAGCCACCCATACATTTCTCATCTCTAATGATCTCATTCTACCTTTAATAGAAGCAAGCTTTGGGGTTGTGTTATCCTTACATGAGTCTATTTTTCACTGTATAAAGGCTGTATTTAGATATAAAGATACATCTTAAGTATAAGATAAGATATTCCTTTATTAGTCCAACAAGGGGAAATTTATGGTGTTGCAGTAGGAGAGTGGAAAGCACAATCAAAGAGGCATCAAATCTAAAGTATAAAAGATAAGGGGGGGGGATATGAAAACTATATACAGTATGAAGAGAAAATATAGACCCAGAAGTAAGCTAAATGCTATGCGATCCAGTTGTTCATCCTGTGAATTTGGTATAGTCTGGTTATAGTCTGACAGCTGCAAGAAGGAAAGACCTGTGGAAACGCTCCTTGAATGCAGCAACCTGCCACTGAAGGAGCTCTCCAGTGCAGCAATGTAGTCCTGCATGGGGTGAGAACCATCGTCCATCATGGATGACAGCTTGAGCATCATCCTCCTTTCTCCCACTACCTCCATAGTGTTGAGGGGGCATCCTAGGACAGAGCTAGTGGTCCCCAGCAGACAACTCCGTAGAAGATGGCTGGTGCCACCACTGTGTAATCACTTGACCCTTCCCATTATTGAATGTGTAAAGTGACCAGGATGAATACAGAGTAATCAGGCAGCGGTCAATGTAGAGGTAGAAGTTGCTGTAAGTAACAGGAAGCTATTGCTGTAAGGTGAAAGCGTAGATGCATTTAGTGACAGTCAAGTTGACAATGAGAGGTTGTAGTTTGTGCATATTGTGCCAATGGACTTGGAGTCATGACATTCTAACCTCAACGAGACCTCAAGGCTTAGTGTTGTCTCACACCATCTGTTTGATATGGACAACAGAGGTAAGAAGCAGGTATTTTAGGGTCTTCCACATTCTGGCGGTTGTGCTCAAAGCCAAACAAAACCAGTTCTCAAACCAGTTGGCCCAGAGAGTGATGGATACAGCACTTAGCCCTGTATGTATGTATGTGTGTATGTATATATATATATACATATATACATATATACATACATACATACATACATAGAAGATATTTGGATATTTTTGTCTCTGACAAACATTTTGAGATTTTAAAAAACAGTTTAAAGGCCCCACATGTCACCTGATAAACTATCTTATCTGTTCTGAAGAATCCAAACCCATTAATGACCTGC
>OMLC01102335.1:2500-15753 GCA_900302585.1 Regalecus glesne | reverse complement strand
GTGTCATGTCAGGATAGTTACTAGTCACATTATGATATCTACGTGTCATGTCAAGATGGTTTCTAGTCACATTATGATCTCTATGTGTCATGTCAAGATGGTTTCTAGTCACATTATGATCTCTCTGTGTCATGTCAAGATGGTTTCTAGTCACATTATGATCTCTCTGTGTCCTGTCAGGACAGTTACTAGTCACATTATGATCTCTCTGTGTCCTGTCAGGACAGTTACTTGTCACATTAGGATCTCTACATGTCATGTCAATATAGTTACTAGTCACATTATGATCTCTACGTGTCACGTCAACAATGGACTAGTCACATTATGACATCTGTGAGTCATATCAGGAACTCCTGCAGATACTTAAAGGCCATATTTCAATGTTGACAAGTCAGAAAATGATTAGAAACTTAGAGCCTCTACAAAATTGACTGGGGTAACTTTTCTTCGGAAGATGCACATGTGGTCATCCCTCACCACTGTGTATGCAGTACTGAGCATGGATGTGATAAACTAGTCTGGGACAGGAGAACAGGCACGCGTATGTAAATGTAAGCTGGCTAAAGCCTACAGCAGTGACCTCCTCACAGGTCGGGACCGTTTTCTTCTGAAAACTATGCAGAGCCTCGAGTCTCTCTGACCGAACCAGGTGGTGGACACATGGACATCTTTTCTGGCTGGCTGTGCTCCTCGGAGGCAGGGGGAATATGATCTATGCTAACAAATCAGAAGATGAATAATAATTTTAGTTGTTCCCGCTGTCCCTGGCCATGTTACTGGTCTGACAGCTCTTAGCCTTAGAGACAACTCAAACTCTACTTGAGCGCAGTAACTTTTGCCTCCGTGTCAGGGTCACTCCCAGTATACTGACTGGTCTGACTCATCGATGTAAACCAGAATCAATCACCAGACCGTGGCCATTCTAGCGATGATGTGATGCACTCTCTAAGTTCTTAATATTTAGATGGAAATGAGGCTTCGTAACTGGAAATCCAAACTAGTTCTTCTCAAATTATAGCCAGGTTGAGAATGAAGAGGCATCACTATCATTGAGGCTACACGGGACCAACCTCGGCAAAGGGGGGGATCAGATTTCCGGACCACAATCCATTGCAATTTCACCGTCTGCACATATCATTCATCCCTCGCACTTCTTTTCCATTAAACTGCCAGGGAGAGTAGCCTGCCATACATATCCATATGTCCTGAGCATCATACATTTCCATATGTATCGGAGTACCACACGTATCCATCATGCCTTCTCCCTCTGTGCTTGCAGTCAAGGCTGGATGACTGACAGGGCAAAGTGGACAATGCCCCGGGGCTCTAGGCCCCCGAGGGGCCCCAAAAAGCCCAGGTTTCACCATTGGTTTGTGGTAATCAGATTGAATGCAGATGGATCTGGGAAATATCCATACATCCACTTTCCATCCACTTATTCGGAGTCAGGTCATGGGGGAGCTGGAGCCCATCCCAGCGTTCATTGAGTGAATGGCGGGGGGGGGACACCCTGTTAAGGTCGCTAGCCCATCACAGGGCAGAGCAGTTATGGGGATGTGTCTTGAGGACACTTTCTTCTCCGCAGCCTTCAGGATGGAACCTGCAACCTTCCGATCGCCGGAAGACGGAAATGTGTTCCATTTAAACCCAGTATCCGATGAATTGAAAGGGGGCTTGAGAAGGGTCCGCACCCACTCTTTGTACTCGAACAGAACCGCCCCATGATCTGGATCGATAATCACAATCCCTCTCTCTCCGCTCTGACTTTGGTCCTGCAGATCTCCCTCACGTCCCTCCCCTGCCATAGCTCTACTCGCTCAGTACTTTCCTAGTACTTGGAAACTTCCAGCAGCCGATGTGGATGGTCGCATGTGGAACTCGATGTCCTTTGACTGACCAACGATCCATTGTGGTCGTAGTTCGAGGGTCCGACGATTGGCGACCGTCCGTATCCACCCTCCGCATCGCATGTGTGCTGGCTTCGTGTCGGAGCTGTGGACGGAGTGTTAAAAACTCGGCGAGAGCCAACCTACCATCTACTGATAATGCGTCATTTCCACCAGGCGAAGCCTTGGCCCGCTCTCTGAGCTCTGGTCACAAAGGCATGAAAAGCGCTGGTCTTAATAATGAGCCATTGGCAGCCAGGACTGCAGGCCCCAACCAACTGCAACCTTCCTCCCGGGGAGCACAAAGGGAAACGCATGAGGCTCAATTAAACAGAGCCCAGATCCAAAAGCGTTTTCCTCGAACAGGTGCGTCTCTCTCTCTCTCTCTAAGTTATCTGACAGTAAGTGGAAAGTATCTGGTGGTGGTGGTGGTGGTGGGGGGGTAGTTAATGGGAAACACAGCCCTGAGTGAGAACAAGTGCCCCTAAGACCGTTTCCCTCCTCCGGTCCCAATTAAAGCCAGTAGCCGGTTAGGCTTCTGTCAAGCCTCGTTAGGAAGAGACCTGCCACGGTTGCATAACTGCTTCCTCCTGGGCCCCGCACATCCAGGCCCAAAACAAAAGGCTGAACAGTTGTTGGTTGTTTTCCCTCTTGGGTCCGATGAGAAGACGACGTGTTGCGAAACACGAGTGGAACGGAGAAACTGAGACAGACGTGTGTGTGTGTGTGTGTGTGCGATCCTCCGCCACAGACTTCTGGTAGCCTCGGTTACGGAGGGGGGGGTCTGCTTCAGGCATTCAAGGACTATGTGAGGCTCACTTAGAGAAAGAGACTCGGTTTGTTTGGGAGCCAGACGCCACCGTGCCCTCTGTGTTCTTCTCCGTAGAGCGTGTCCGGAGCTGTGCAAAAGGCCCCCGAGGAAGGCCGCCATTGTTGGCGCCGTCACCTGGTGCTCAAGGTGGTTGCTGAGACCGCAGCCACTTGGCACCAGTACCAGCAACCACCTACACGCTGAAGATAAGCCCATCCCCTTTGTCAGAGCTGGAAAGAAGCCCCGCCCACAGCCTTCAGCGACGGCGAGCCTCCTTTGCCTGACCTCCGATTGGCTGCTGCACATCGATCTGGGCGAGCGGTGGAAGTTTCCACAGCACGTCACCGTGGCGTCACTCCGGCCAGACTCGGCAAAGAGGAGGACCGTTCAGTCCGCAAGCAAAGCCACAGAGAGAGCCACCTGATGGTTTCAGGTAAAGAGGGCTGGTCCGTGGGTGGTGTCTCGCTGGGACGTGAGTCGGGGACGGAGCAACCCTGGCCGGGTCCCCTGGGGAAGGCTGCATGATGTTGAAAGACCCGAAGGCCCGAGGATGTGACCTCCGCACACAGCTTGATGTTCAGCTGTTCCATCTGCGAGTGGGAAGGAGTTCTGTTTACGACACCTCCACAAATACAGAGAGTCAACACCGTCTAAGCCGTCGAGTCTCCTTATGGGTCGGGGGCTGTGCTAGCTCAGTGACACAGCACGCTCCTCAGGAACTGATGAGCCAGAGGCCGCAGGTTCGAACCCACCGCGGAGCGTCAGGAAGGCCATCCGGCCTTAATCCCCTGAGCCCCGGCGAAGCCCGTGTCCACCCCACAGCGTGGGGACTCATCATGACACGTAGAACACACCACGTGGTGTCGGCTCCCGTGGGCCAAAGCATATCCCCAGAACAACACATGTGGTCTGCGGCCCCACCGCTGCACGCCAAACAAGCTAGCGGAGCGGAATTTCACGACTCCTTCCCACGAGGCGGTCCCGAAAACCTGTTTCAGAAAACAAACCCAGCCCTCTGACGGGAGCGTGTTCTGTCTCCGGCCTCGTTTTAATCTCCTCCTCGAACCCCTGCCATTAATTTTCTTAAGTTATTTATTTAGCTTGAGCCGCGTACAAGTTGAAACGGGTTTTGCTGGCATCAGCCCGGCTTTCCATTCCCCGTGACAGAGAAGAGAGATGTTTGATTGTGTTACACGTCCGATTTGTTTGGACTAATCACCCGTAAGCCCTGCGGAGAGCAGAGAGCCCCGTATCTCTGTCCCACATCAGGCTGCAGGCTAGGCAAATAAACACCACAGCACCTCTCCCTCTCTCTCCCCCTCCCCTCCTCTTGCTCTCTCTCCCTCCTCTTCTCTGACTGTTCTTATCACACGCTGATTTGTTGTATATCTCACTTTTCATGGCACTTCCTCGCTAATCGGTAACACCCGATGTTCGGGCTCACAGCAGCCATTTTGAGAAAATGAGCACTTTGATGCACATGTCCCTTCCAGATGAGTCCAGTCCATTTTGTTTGTATAGCCTATTGCCATCCATCCATCCATCCATCCATCCATCGTCAACCACTTATCTGAAGTCAGGTCATGGAGGTATCCGACCAGCTCTGACTAGAGGATGCTGAGGTGCTTCAATACAGTTCCTATACAGACAAAACCCAATTTACAGAATACAACACAGAAGATAGCAGATTTTTGATAGAATTACATGATGTGTGAATAATGTGTCCTTGAGCAAGACACCGAACCCCCAACTGTTCAAACCCTGATATGGAATAGTGACCTGTGCAGGGGCTACCCTGTCACTCACCCTATGAGTGCTGGGATAAACCCCAAAGATGACCTCAAGGGTCGCGACCCGACCTTGGACAAGTGGCTGATGATGGACAGACGGACGGTTGGATGGATGGACGGACGCTAAACTTAACGATGATGAGCGGGGAAAAAATATCCCTAAACAGACACGGAATCAAACTCGCACCATGTATTTTCTTACCGTTTGGCCAAACCACACCTCATAATGGGTTTTCCGTGTGTGAAAAGAGCCCAATTTATACCACTTCCATTTTCCCTCAGATTCATCTTCCTCAGGGTTGAAACCGGGAGGATTCCGCCTGTCCAGACACAGACTCGGAGTTACCCGATATCCGTCCTGCACAGGAAGTTCCACCCGTCATTTTCCCGGAGAAGGCGTCGGCCTGCGTGAAGCGGTCCAGATCTCTCTCTAGACTCCGTGTCTGTGTGTTGTTGGCTGCTTGGTTTTGGAACAAATGAATCTCCACAGTTTGGTATTTTCTGGGGGGGGGTTCTGCTGTGAAGTTCCCATTGCAGCAGTATCTCCACCACCTGTGCCTGCGAAGTGGCCAAGCGCTGCTCTTGGCAGGCCCGCCGGACCCATTACATGTGGAACATCCAAAGTCATCCAGAGCCGCCAAACCACCACAATCCAGCATTCCCACGTATTTCCCAGTACGGGAGACGATTAGCTGGCCTTTTCCCCTCACTTGAATTCACACCCCTGGCCTTGGCACCTCGGGGTGCCTCTCCTAGCTGAGAGGGTCGAGGCTCGTCCACGAGATCCGCGTGCACGACCCTGACGTACGTGCGGACCTACGGGAGTCTTCGACCACGCACGTCCCGGCGGACGGGATGTTGAGTTCTCTTATCTCGCCTCTCCCGCTCACATGGAGTGCTCCCGCTCCATCGCTTGCTCAAGCCGACACGCTCGCGTCCCGGGTCTTCTCCTACCCCGTGAGTCCATCTGTCAGCGGCCCGGGAGCCAGGGGTTACGCAACACCGCTGTTGACAGAAACACAAGAAGCTCTCCTCGCTTTGGAAAGTTCAGCTGGCGGATGTCAGTTGTTACCCCGGACGATGTTTCCACAGGAGGATTTCTGCCCCGGTGGTGGTGGTGGTGGGAAAGCCTCCGGAAACCCTGTTTAACAGCCTCCATGTCAACACCGTGACAGCGGCATGGAAACCGAACGGAGCCGTTCCCTGTTCGGGCGTTTGTTTTGAGAGTCAACATCAGCGGCGAGATAATTGTCTTTTTATGACCGCGAACACAATGAGCATCTGGCAACACTTGTCCTGCGAGGCTGATCGCACCGGGGCCACCCTGCAGGCCGAGCGCTGATGATGGTTGCTGTCGCCACACAGACCGGTTCGGGCGTGGGACCGGTGTCCCGCCGTGTCGATGGCTCCGGAGTGAGCGGCGTGCTGCAGGCTTGAGCTCGAGGTGCAGGCTGCAGCCACATCCCGCATGTTAGAGAGCTCATTTAATGGAGGTAATGGAGAAGGTTATTTAGTCCGGAGGAAATGATCTCCAGGTTTTACTGGGAAACAGAGAAAAGACCATCCTGGAGGGGGGGGGGGCTTCATTCATTGGTCATTGTACATTCGCATAAGGACATTTAGTCCTCTGCATTCAACTCATCTTATTGTATAGCAGCAGTGAGCAGCTGCAGCACCCGGGGGACCAACTTCACTTCCTTCTCCTATTGCCTTGCTGAGGGGCAAAGGCAGGAGTATTAACCCTGACAGGCATGTCTTTATGATGGTGAGAAGAAACCCATACCGACATGGGGAGAACATGCAAACTCCACACAGAAACGGCCCGGGACGAGATTCGAACCCACAACCTTCTTGCTGAGAGGTAACGGGTGATGCTCTCTGAGTTCTGGCCACGGTATTCCAGTTGAAGACCCCCCCCAATCGCTGTTCATCTTTTAACTTTGTGGTGTTTCGAATCTTGTCACGTGATTCGGAGGTCTGACTTTGCCTGAGCCAATCAGCAGCTTTGTTGTTGAGACTAAAGTTTGTTGAGACTGCTTTTGTCCTTGCCGGTGTCCGAGTCCCTTTTTTCGTTTACCGGTCTGCTGGCCATCTTCTGAAATAATCCCAGCTTTGTCGTCATTGGCCGAAATCCCTGTAAACCGGCTTAAGCTAGTTTTTTGTGTCGCCGCTTTTTCTCTTAACTGGCTTAAGGTGGATGTGACATGGTGGCGCCAGGGGGGCTGGGGATCTGAAGCACTGTCCTGTCAGAGGATGCGGGTCGTTTTCATCTCAGGTTAGCTGCCCCAGCAATTTATTTCCACAACCCTCAAAACTACGTGGGATGTTTTCAGCGATGTGGATTTTCTCTCCACATGCAGACACAGGTGGAAAAGATGCTGAAAGGCCTCCTCGCACAGACTGACGTCAACTCCTTCGGACAGGTTGGACTCCCGTGTCGGTGGGGAGTCGGGGCCGGGGCACGCTCCTCCTGTTGGTCAGGATGTTTTGAATGAGTGGTGTGTTTCTGATCCGGCCTGTTGGAGAATGTTAGCTCATGTTCTTACTTTACCGTTTCCAGCTCCGTAGATCAGACTTGGGGCGTGAATGGTTTTGACACTCGGTTACTAAAAAAACCTAAAAACATCTCCAGCCCCGACACCGAGCCCTGCGGAGGAAGGGCCGCTGTCTCTCCAGCGTCTCACTCAATACCGTTCAGCGTTTGATAGGATGAAGCCATTTAAAGGGACAGTTCACCCCCAAAATAAAAATACTTATTTTTCCCTGCCACGCTAGCTATAGGGTAGAGCTCATGCTTTGGGATATAACAAGCCAGAGGCTTTGGGTTCAAACCCACCACAGGGCATCAGGAAGGACATCCAGCCTCAAAACCCCCAAGTGCCATCCAGATCCATGACCATGCCCAAAACATGGGGACTGATAGAGATACCTAAAACAGACCTCCCGTGTAAAGGTCGTTGGGTCTAAGAAAATAGTTCCTACATGGAACTGCTCACAACAATCATCATCCTGGCAAGAAGTTAAAGGAAAATGTTTATTTTTGATTTTGGGGTGTACTGTCCCTTTAAATTTCCGCCACTGATGCCACCATTAATGTCATTTTTTCTGATGACAGTGACGGGACAGGAACGGATATTACCCCAGTGCATCGTTAATGTCAGTCCAGGAATAGCAGGTCCTGTGAGGATGGAGGGGAAAGAAAGGTTGTGTGTGAGTGTGTGTGTGTGTGTGTGTGTGTGTGTGTGTGTGTGTGTGTGTGTGTGTGTTTGCCGCCCAAATATCTTGAATGTTATGTCAATATAATGCATGGGGGGGGTTCAACCCTGGGTGTTTCTGGTGAAAGCCTGGCAACCCGACACCACCTGACCACGTCAGGCTTATCTAATGACTACACCCACACTGCATCAGACCAGACTGAACAACCCCCTATTCAAATAAACACCCAAGTCTAGGCACCATCAGTTAAAGCAAATGCTGCACAATGGGCTCCGGGCTGACAAAGGAGGAAGCCATTGTGGATTGAGGAGGCGAAATGTGCCAACGGCGATACTAGGTCAACATAACAATAGGGAGCATTGCCCGGGGGAGGGAGAAGGTGATAGAGCTGTGGGACTTCCTAAAACAGTTGGGGGAGAGAAATAGAAAGAGAGGACAGGGTGTGTCTGGCTGCCAGGGTCCTGGCACAGCCAATGAGTAATGAGGCAGCCATTGGAAGTGCCCCTTTCACACAATTATAAAGCACAAGGCTAATACAGCCAGCAGAGCTACAGGAGAGGGGTCCTCCATCACCGCTCTCCCCTCTCCTCACGCTTCGGGAAAAACTCTTTATCTTACCCTGACAGCCACCGCAACAGACACCCCCGTCCAACAATTAAACTGGAGCTCATCCCAGGATACAGAAGAGAGAGGAAAGGAGAGGAAATGAAAGGTGCTGGGGAGGGGAGGGGAAAGAGCAGAAAGGGAGAGGAGGGAAAAAGGGGTGGCGGTGGGGGAGATGGGACTCATTCTCTCTCCATTGCCAGGTTGGACGGACTGAAAGGGAGAGGAGTAGACAACCAGACGCTACACTGTATCTTGTTTCTTGCCTGATTTTTCATGAGCAGGCCCTGTTTTCAAGACAGTGTCCCGCCGCGGAGGACGAGCTCGTCTGCATCGCCCGACGCCGCAGGGACAGGTGTCTGTCTCTCCATCGAGGTGGGTCGTGTGAGCCTTTGAATCAGCCAGGCGTGAGAGTCACAGAGCTGAGCTCACTCACATCACTGCAGACAAGTTTGCCAACACTTTTCCTCTCCCATTCTCATCAACGTCCGCCGTAGCCAGACCAAAGGCTCCGGCTCTGGGATTAAAAGGCAAACATTTGCAGTCCTGTTGGACTGTGCTGTCGTGCACTATTAATGTCACTCTCATGCTTGTTGTTAAATATTTCTGAGCAGCAGGAGGCAAAACACAGACTATAAAAGTGAGGGGGGAAAAAATCCCCCGAGTGTGCTAAAACCCTGAACCCGACAATGTGTCAGCCTGTTGAATATTTTAATGACAGCGACCCAGCCCACAGTCATGCTTTTAAGTTCCTGGTGAAAGCTGATTTCTCAATAGATTCCCATCTCTACAATAGATGGCAAAATAGAAGACAGGATTAAATCCCTTCAGCGGCCTCTGGAGATGGTTCCTTTTTGGCAAACACCAGCGATGTTAGAACAGGAAACTTGGAAAGGCATACCACCAGGGGACTGTTACCCCTACGCATGATTTGTGACAAGCATGGTGTCTGAGAGCCGGTCTCTCAGCGGAACAGAGAAATGCAGGGGCCAAGTATTCATGCATTTATTCTTCAGAGGTGACAGAGCACACTCTGTGTTGAATAAAATGCAACGGGAGGGAACGATCCCGACTCGTGCAATCCCAACACGCTCCCCAAACTAACCACAAGCTCTTAAACACGACACGCCTGCATGCTCCAGTATAGATGCTCGCTGGACGGGAACGGATGCTGGTCCCGTGGTGAGGTAAGCAGTTAATCGTCCAGTCATTGGACAGGTGGACATTAGGCCTGATCACTTCGCACCACTATGCACCATCTGGTCAAGTGGCGGCGAGGGCAGTGTAAATGGCTCCTGTATGACACAGCGGGGTAAGGAGTGCGTCATTTCGCAGAACAAATGGCCACTTGAACATGACGTCGTGCCATCCAGGTAGTTAAGAACTCAGGGCAGGGTTAATGGCTGTCCGTTATCAGTGTCTGGAGACGGGTTCATCCATCTATCAGGGAACGGTATAGGTCAGGAGGTAGAGCAAGTCATCGAATCAGACGGCTACTGGTTTGATCCCTGACTTCTAGAGAAAGCATGTTGAAGTGCCCCTGAGCAAGACACTGAACTGCTAACTGCTCCCCCTAGTGCTGAGATGGTCCACTGTTTCTAAACGATAAACGGGGTTAAATCCAGAAGACACGTTTCCGTGTAAAACACATGCAATTGTCAGAATGAATGTGATCTATGAAAACTCTCAGTGCATACCTTTCCGTTCATGTGCCCCACTGAAGGGAGTTGTCTGTGTGTGAGTGAATGGAGTTGAGACATGACTACAGCTTTTGATGGATGGTGTTCTTGCAATCTGTCATCAGCCCAAGAGGTTAAATCAACCTCCTGAGATGGAGTAGGTGGCTGTGCTCTCTAGCCTTTGGTGAAGGCAGGTGAAGGGCGTTGATGGGACGATCGAATGGTCATTTTTCTCCTCGCAGCCCACAGTGACAGCAGCCATTAGATGACTGGATGAGGTGATTATGCTTAAGGAAATCAATGCTTCATTGTTTTCAGCTTAGCCCAACGGCCAATTAAAAGCTGCTAATGAGGGAGGGTTGTGGGATGAGGAGTTAGATATGGGAGGGAAAGTACAGGAATAAACTGACTGGAGCTGAAAAATATGATATAAAACATGGAGTCAGCCCCAAGTAAACTTAACAAAATCACAAAGTTTGAAACATGAGTTGGGATGATGTATCCTTCTAGGGAGACAGGCAGGCATGGAAACACACTCACATGAATGGCTGTGGCTTACAGCTAGTCCATATACGCTATTAATGGCTGCATTATTTCTCTATGCAAAGTCAAGGTCATGCCGACAGTGACATGACAGTTTACTCTGTGGCACCAGAAGACTGCTCGCTCACCAAGTGGGGAGCTGACATTTTCTTTTTATCCTGTGAGTGACAAAGAACGTTCTCTGCTGGCAAAGAAGCCTTCTCATCTTACTAAGTCTGGCGGCTTCCTGACGCACGAGGCCTCGTGTCAAAGTCAGCACAGAGAAAACAGAGCATGTCCGTGCACGCTGGTTCAATGTTAGCATTGACAGCCATGATGCACTGTATCCAGAGCAGCCAACAGTAGCAATTATTTGTTCCTTTTCCAAGGCACAGCGATCTGTCTGTCTCTCTCTCTCATACATGCTCGTCTGTTATGTTGCTCTCAGACTCATTCCACTTCCCATCCTGTCTCTCCTCTATTCCACTTATAGGCCTATTATGCAGTAACATACAGCCAAGGGAAAAAAATATGGCAGCCCAAAGAGCCCAAACCTCATCAGCTAACAACTTAATCAGTGTGCACTCAGGTGAAAATGAACCGTTTTATCCTGCATGCTGGAGCGCCAGTTTTGCTTTGCCAGACTGCCAGACTGGATTCTCTTTTCATCTTTTGTTTAATATATTCAACACTCAATGGAATTTGTGTTATTTCCATGTGCCTCTGTAACTGACAGCTATCCACACGGGCTAGAGATATTCTCAGGACTTCTGGGGTGAGTAATGGTATTATGCTTATAGTTGTGTGTGTGTGTGTGTGTGTGTGTGTGTGTCTGTGTATGTATGTATGTATATATATAAACAAACATACACACGTACATACATACATATATACACAAATATGCAAAATAAGCATTATATAATAATAATAATAATAATAATAACAATAATAATAATAATTCCCTCATCAGTCCAGCAAGGGGAAATTTGGATTTCTCTGCATTTTTGACCCAACCTATTGTATAGGAGCAGTGAGCTGCCAACATGTGGGGCTCGGGGAGCAGTTAGGGGTTCAGTGTCTTGCTCAAGGACACCTCGACATGCTGTATGCAGGACCGGGGATCGAACCTGCAACCTTCTGATTGCCAGACGACCGCTCTACCCACTGAGCTATGCCGCCCCTTAGGGGGGGGGGAACCAATCAGCATAACTATGCCTTGTAAGTCTCCTAACCTTTCTATATGCTATATATCTGTGAATAAATATAAACCCCAGCAAAAGCAGGGTTCTATTCCTATAATAATCTGTTTTGTTAGAAGATTGAAGATATTCCCTGGCTTCTTGGTTAATGACACCACTCACCCACCCTCAAACTCACCAGGAGGTACCTTCATTCAGCAGCACACACGTCCTTACTCCACCATCACATGCACCATAGGCATCTTAAAAGGATGCCCATGGTGCTTGGACACAGCAGGTGGGAAGCTGCTTTAAAAACCACAGAAGGTGTACAAAGAGAACAGCTGAGAAACTGTGTGTCAACTCTTGCAAAGACAGTCTATGGATTACGTCTGACAAAACCTACCCCCCCCTCACCCCTTTTTTTGGATATTTTAATCTTTGGGCATATTTTGATTATTTTTGGTGGGTAGCCTGCTGCGTCTTGAACAACATTGCCATGAATTGTGGCGTGCCACTTCCCACTCAGTCACCACCACAACAAGAGAATGTGCATTCGGACCTACTCCTGGGACCGGGCAACATACTTGCTATCTAAGTTCAACAGCAGTTAATTCCTCATATGTAAATTTGGGCTTTAAAAGTAATTCAATTTTCACAGTGTGATTATTTTTAGCTTATAATTAATCTCAAAAAAGAAATGCATCACTTCAAATAAATCTAATGGATTTCAGTGCATATCTTTGTTTTTTCAAAAAAAATATTAATTCCTTCAAGTGCTTACTTGAAAGGGATGAAATTACATTTCAGCAACTCTGAGTAGCGACTCAGATGCTGAATATTCAAAAAAAAACGAGAGATGTCTTAAATGGCAACTTCAAAAGACGACAGGCCATAGCGGCAGTATGAAAGAGCATAAGCATATGTGAAGGGACATATCTCAGTTGTTATGACGGTCATCTAGTATTTGGAGATTGAGGGTTCAATCCTCGGCTCCTGCCCGAAACATGTCAAGGTGTCCTTTGACAAGCCGATGAATTTCAAACACCTCCCCAAGTGCCGTGCAACAAATGTACCCACTGTTTCTTACGCAATACGATGGGTTAAATCCAGAGAAAAAAATTCGACCGGCCTTGTTCACGTAGCAAATCAAACACTTCTTAGTCTAACTTCATTTCTATGAAAATTTAACTTACGACACAACGATACCCCAAAAAAATCCTTCAACAAAGTTGACACTGACCAAATAGAGCCGCCTGGGTCAGATATAAATAGTGAAAGGTCATCAGCATAAAAGGACATTTTATGCTTCAAGTCCTCTGAGATGCTAAGCATCAGGACCTGATGCCCCACTGCAGGTGATTCAATGGCAATGGTGAAAAACCGTGGAGAAAATGGGCAGCCTTTCTTCGTTCCACGTTTGAGGGGAACCTAATTAGAATGATCATTACTTGAACAGACTCAAGCATGGGGTGATGTTAAGGACTTTCCTCAAAAATAGATTTAAGACAAAAACGTAGGGAGAGACTGTTATATGAGGCAATGTTCTGGTTGTTTAGGGGTTCTTT
>OMLC01102334.1:5472-33212 GCA_900302585.1 Regalecus glesne | reverse complement strand
ATCCACCTTTCAGCTGAAAAAGATCCCTTTGAAGGAAGGCCTGTAGAAACAGAAAGTGTTTAACACCATTTCACTCGACCTTCATGTAGATTTGACCTCCATCCACATAGTACACCAGTAGCATATTCCACCAGAAACTGCATGGTGGGTATACGACTAGTCCTTTTCATGTTTTTATTTTATCTTCTATTCTACTTTTAGTGGCTTTTGATTTACTTGTATATATTGTGTTAGATTTTGGGGCAATGTGCCCTTGGCTGCAGTAAGAATTCTTAGACTGTTGCCCAAAAGAAAACTTTGCTGGTGACGTCACCTGGCGCACATAGACCACTATGGACCTTTTATTCTCTCCACCATCACGAACTAGTGACGGCTGACCAAAACTCGCCTTCGCTAAAGTGTGCCCGAGTCGAACTGCAGCTTACCGTACGACTCGACTGGTTGTGTCTGGTCCAAGGTGGAGATCAGGTGACAAGTGCTCAACTAACGCGGTGGAATGAATAGTCAACTCCCCGAATTGGGTCGAAATACGAAGGTAGAGTCTAAGTTGAGCTCCAGTCGTGTTCATTCCCTTTAGCGGTATAAAAAGTCGATAAACCCCAAACACAGACACTCGCCAGGCGTGGGGCGCATTTCTCCGGGACAGGGGAAAGGGACGAATGTTATTCAAATTGAAACAATGAGAAAACTTTCACTTTCGATTTATGAGATCTCCATCCAACTGCTGCGCACACCCACTAGGTGACCACACGGCGGTGGTTTGTTATAGACATGAGCTGCTGATTAACTTGTTTTGCCTTTACAAAGCAGGACATGTCGATCTGTGCAAACAGCGGACCTGCATGTGAAAGACAGAACGGCAGAGCAGCTTGCTGCGCCTTTCATCGTTCATTCATCTGCCACAAAGGAAGTATTATGAGCACTAGAACAGAAACTGGAATGGGTTCATTCCGGGGAACGGAGAAGCCCCAATGGGTTTCTGGTAACCGCGTTACGTCAGAAGTGACACCACACCGGGTTGTACCCACCAACCAGAAACCACCCCGATATGTGTAACGAGTAAAAGTGCCGACCGGGAACGGTTGCCTCCTTTCGTGTTCCGTTTAGAAAAAATACGGGGAAGCTGATTTATCAGGTGTTAATATGTGTATATTCACTCCTATTGTAAAGCTACAGTCAAGACTTTATCTCAATATGAGATAAAGATCAAGTAAAATACATCTGATAAAAGCTGTCTATAAATACACATACAAATAAAGCAATAGGTATTACCGAATAAGGTATAAAATAGGTAAAGGTAAGAGTAGAAATCCATCAAGTATGAAATATATGATCAGTTGTCAAAGGTACTACACAGGTGGTAATGAGATGTTGCAAAGACGTTTTGTTATTTAATTACCTTTCATTACATTCTACTTTGCAGGCATGAAAAAGAAAGAGTTTGAGTAAAGCGATGGCCCAGACTGAGCTCCCTCTGAGAGGACTAGAGATCTTCTGCCATGTGTGGACCTGGCCTGAGAAATAACTGCTTGACGATACGTATCTGGGTAACTTATCTTCAAAACAAAACCTCCAGTCAGCCGATCAGTGAGCAGCACTGTGGGTGTTTTCACCACCGATTATGTAGATGTGGTTTTTTGTGCCAGCGTATTGCCACATGACACAGGCTGGTGGAATTTGTTCTCTGCAGTTAACCCGACCTACTGTATAGGGGCCACCATCATTTCAGCACCTGGGGAGCACTTAGATCTGGGGAGTAGTTAGATTTACATAATATATGCATATATATTTTTACACTTACCTGGAGGTCCTCCCTGTAATTTTGAGCAACGTTTTGACACTGTTCAACATGCTTACGTCTTCGATTGGGCCTTTTGTTTATATGCTTATACTTCATTTGTAAAATTTCCTCCAGTATGGCCACATATCCTGTAGTTCTGGTTACCTATCACGTCAGTGTTTATTCAAATATGCATACACAGAGAGAGAGAGAGACAGAGAGAGAGAGAGAGAGAGAGTAGATACACACGTAAGTCATGTTCTATTCTCAAGACCGAGATGGTCTCAGTAGAATTTCCAATCAGGTTTTAATTAGCTCATCACAGCTGTAATATACTGGAGGCCCGTGGGGTCCATTTGTTGCTGCCGCAGGACCGAATTTGGCGGATATTGACATAGTGGTTGAACACAGCTCATCTGAGACTAATGATATAACCAATGTTAGTGTCATTACAGCTAAGCCCAGCCCTGTCCCTCTGGCAGTGAGAACAACAGACAAGCTGTACGCAGCAATTGTCACGTGTGTGTGACAACTGCTCACTGCCCTCCACTGGCTGCCTGTTATGGTTCACATCAAATTTAAGACTCTGGTGCTTTTATACCAGGCAGTCAAGGGGTCAGCACCTGGATACCTGCAGAGACTAATCAGACCCTATGCACCAACCAGATCTCTCCGTTCTGCCACCTCTGGTCACTTGGCACCTCCCCCTCTCCGTATCTGCACCTCCCGGTCACGACTACTGTCTGTACTGGCTCCTCACTGGTGGAATGACCTTCCCATGGCAGTCAGAACAGCAGAAACCCTGACCATCTTCAAGAGCAGATTAAAAACTCATCTCTTCCACCTGTACCTTTCCTCCTCCCCATCTGGTCCTAGCTCTAACTCCTAGCTTTAGCTCTATTGCTTTTCTTGATTTGGATTTAGTTGGTTTAGGCACATGAGATCTTGTTAGTTTATTTTAGGTTTGTGTTTCTTAGTTGATGTTGTGTCAGAGTCTTATGATGACACTAGGAATGTTATCTAGCTTCCAGTGTTGCTCCGGTATCCTTTGACCCTTGACCCTATGCACTTGTTGTACGTCCCTCTGGATAAGAGCATCTACCAAATGCCTGTAATGTCATGTCATGTCATGACCTAGTCTTTCCCTTTGGGTATCAGGAAGCAGACATTTTGAAATGTCTGCAAGTAAAAATCCGGAGAAATAAGATCACAACAGGACTGTTTGGCAGAAGTCTGTCCAGACTGAACATGTGGACATCTAAAGTATCTGGTGCAGTCCATTCATTTGAACAGCAATGTATCCCCACTAGTTGGGCGAGTCCTTCACATTATAATTTTGTAGACGTTTGGATCCACTGTCCACAATATTATTGAATCTGAGCACTGCTCAAAGTGTCTCTGCTGGTCAAATTGTGAATTTGGGTGGACCAAGAATCTGAACACGTGGGTAATTTTAAAAGATTTGAAACAAGTTGTTTCTAAATCTGAGGTACGGACGTAAGCTAAGAAATAAGAGATCCCAGAAGAATAAGCAGACTATTCAAGACATGATTTAATTAATCTTTGAACAGAGATGCAGTTTGTACAAAAGACCGTGTCCAGAGGCTTCAGATCGTAGTGCTCAAAATCAGGCTGCTCATCTACAGGCTGATCTTGTTCACCATGGCAATGGCTCTCCTGTATAATCCAGAAATGACCCGTGGTCTTTTTCAGTCAGGCCACCAATCACAGACAAGATGGTGGAAACACTTTCCTCCGGACTTAGTGGCGCCTGTAGGAAGAGACGTCAACACTCAACCACATGTCAAACATGAATACCCTAGCCAGCTTGGCACACATCTGGTACCATCCTGCTCCATCAAGTGAACACAGTCCAGCTACCACTACTGAGGTGTTACACTTGTATACAAGGCAAGGTCGGTGGTACGCACAACCTCTCACTACTACTGGTGTGTAAGACTAACGTCAACTTCACGCTTTTCTCTCTCATTACAGTGTTGGGATCACAGGAACCTTGGATCCTGGGGACGCTCTTACCTGAGGCCCGCCCATGTCAGTGCGGACCCAGCCAGGGTGCAGTGCCATGCAGAGGATAGCATCCGACTCCAGGTCGACTGCCAGGCAGCGGGTCACCATGTTGAGGGCACTCTGAGAGAAACACCCAGAGCAAGGTAAAACTCATGTACAGCCCCGCTCCTAACCATTGCACTCGGATTGAAACAATTGAGGTGTGTGGACAGAATAAGTGATTAAGCATCCGAGACTAATAGCTCACTTGTTTTTGTGCATGCAGAATTTTAAAAAGAAAATAAATTAAGACTGGCTGACTCTACTTTACAACCACAAAAAGTGACTTCTCACTGTACTCGCTGCCTAAGCTGAGAGTGTGCAGAATACGCTCCACCATGTATACTAGTACCTTCGATATCCTATATGGGTACCATTTGAAGGCGTTGGTTGCATCCCCCCAGTTCAGCTCAATAGAACCCAGTAGAGAGCTCATATTAATGACGGCTGCTCTGTGGATGCCCATCCTCCCTCCACTGCCTGGTTCTCCTCTGGACGCGGCCCGCTTCAGCAGTGGCAGGAAGGCCTGGCAGGGACAGAGAGATTCCCATCTTAAGCTCCTATTACCTAGAGGTTTGTAAGTTGAAGCTTAAAACGTCATGTATAATCTTCCCAAGACTTAGCCTCAAGTATCCCCCCCCGAAAAACACACACACACACAAAATCCTGGAAAATCTCACATCAGAGCTTTTCTCAGAAACGTTCTCCGAAACCCAAGTGAGCTTGAGAGTTAGGCTGCAACCAAGCACTTTATTAGAAGTGAATTACTTTTCAAATCTAGCAGCGTGTATTAACCCGATCACAGCGTATTTCAGCTTGATCCCTAAGGAAAAACACCAAATGACACACATTGCTTTCAGTTCCTTCTGAGGGCTTCAGCTGTCTCCATTTCTCAAACAAATGCACAACACTGACCCGATGGAGAAACACGTCGTGTTTGTCGTCGTCGTCAGTGGGACGCTTGTGTAGTGGCGGTACTCTACATAGCCATAGGGCTAATTACCGCTGTGTACTGTAGCTTTAACATACACTTCAGGCTCTAGGCTCTTTAGGGACGTTTTTCATCATTTTTGACATTTGACAGATGGAATGATGACAATTGACAGGTTAGCCATACTGAAGCTAATTGTTATCTGTGGTGCGGCTGATGAGCCATTTCCATCTTATGACCACCCAGACGGAGAGATGTTTGTTTGGAGTCTCCGTCAGACTCTCCTTTATAACAGCAGTTAGACGGCAAAGGGACAAACCAGCCTGCTCAACCGAGCCTTACCTTGGTGATCATGAGAGGAGCCACCGAGTTGACGTGGAAATTCTCAATCAAATTTTCAGCGTTTACAGTGTCCAGGTTGGCCTCTATTTTGACCCCTGCATTGTTGATTAAGCAGGTCAGACCCTCTTCATGTACCAGGTGGTCCACTTCTTCAGCCGCCCTCTCAATGCTACTCTGGCTCACCACGTCTGGTGAAGGGACCCAATGCAGAAGAGACGGATGTTAGAAAAAGCAACAGCAACAAAAACAAAAAGAAGACCTGCTGCAATTGCGTGTCATTGCGTGTCATCTGTTCTCTGCATTAGACCTATCCTATTGTCTAGGAACAGTGAGCACAGCCAGGGGTTAAGCGTTTTGCTCAAGGGCACTTTGACATGTTCTCTGAAGGAACCAGGGATCGAACCACCAATCTCTGATAACTTGACGGCCACCCTACCTCCTGAGCCATGCTGCCCCTTTGCTTTTGCTCCTTTTGATTTCAATGAGCACACTTGTTAACAAGTCACTAGTTAACAAGTCATCCTATATTTAAAGATTGGTTTGATCACTTTATCCATTAGAATTCTGAACCACCTTGGCTGACTTACTCAGATCTAAACATGTCATTTCTTTCATAACCTCATTGCTCTGAATTGAAGAAAAAAAGTCTAAAATCAGCATCTCTGTTTCACTCTAACATACTGCTCTATCTTACCCATAGTGATGATATGGACGTTGGGATGTTTGTCTGCCAGCTTTTGGAGTTCCTGCATGCAAACAAACAAAAAAGGCCTCAAATTTGACACAAATAAGTCAATTATTGCCCAACTGCACCACCTGATGTTATTTATTGCGTCATCTTTACGCGCTTGTGTTCCAGCGCAGCGGTGTATTGACGAAACAGGCAACCTTTGAAAATTGTGACCCTGGTTAAGTTACGCAAAAACTGGGGCTCACTCCAAGAGTTTAGCGACCAACACAATGACAAAACAAAACGCCTCCATCCTGCTGCTCACGTTAAAGCAAGGGTTCGGTGCGGGTTAGGTTAATCGTCCCTTAAACCCCTGACATCCAGTGACACTTCACGCTCTTTTTGCATTCACGTCCACCACGTTCATAATTGTATAAGGTTGCAGAGTTTAGCATAACCGGTTGACGCACATGTGGAAGAGACGCGTTAGTGTTTGCAAGTCTATCAAACGTCTATTTCTTACAATACTGGGTTTTTTTTCTCAAAATACTATCTTTTGCTCTTAAAATCCTGTCATCAAGTTTGTTGAATATATGAGTTTATAAATTACACGCTTGTACCTGCGCCCCGCCAGGGTTGCGTGCTGCTGCGATGATCTTGCCCGGTGAGAAGGAACCCAATGCCAGACTCTCCACTATCTGCAGGCCGAGGCCCCGATTGGCTCCTGTCACCAAGACAGATCCACATTTCTTGAAGTTCATTTCACCACTCATCACTAATGTGTCGGTAGGTTTGCTTATATATGCGTTGAATATGTTTGTAGTCCGTGAGTCCGCCTTGCTCACTCCATAGGCGACTCACTCTGAGGTATTGTGACGTAAATTTCGTAGGACGGCCACTTTAGTAGCTCACCGACAGGTGGCAGCATTGCATTATATTTGACTAATTGGCATCAATCATGTTCAAATGAAAATGGCGTTATTGGCATGACGTGACTGTTGTACATATTGCTAAAGCAGAAATGTGAAAATTAACAAGTTAAACTTCAAATAGAAAAAAATTTCAAGATATTACACCACAAACGCTACTGGTCTCTACTCTGGAGGGTGGTCAGCTACGTTCACTTACTGTTTCAGGTTTCCAACCTCCTTATGGAAGTCTCCAAAAAAGAACCTCCTCATGGAAGTCTTGTTAAGGGTTCAGATACAACAATTAAGGGTCTCCATCATTGGGTAGCACTCTGATCCCCTAAAATGCTATTCAATTAGATTTGCTTGAAACAATATGGGGCCTCACTCATGAATCTTCTGTGTGCACCAATTTGTTCATACACACCCATGGGATCTTTAACCCCTCAAGATTGTCTGACAGTCAACAGCTAATCTTGATGCTTAGTTGTAAGTCAGCAGCTGCTCATTGCTCCTGTGCTATAGGATGGGTTAAGAAGACGATAGTCAAATAAAGGGGTGTTCTTGCAACAAGCAATCACCCAGGATGCAGACATCAGTGTTACTCAACTGGTATCTACATTCAGGGGTTACCCAGATCCTCACTGGCCTGAGACAAGCTTTAAGGCTAAAATATGAAATATTCCATAGGTTTGCAAGAACAAATTTGTACCTACAAACTTTAGATAAATAAGGCCTGTTATTAATCCATCCTCCTTGCCATGAAGTTTCGATAATTTATTTTACTTTCATCGATAACCTCCGTATTAATAAAGCCACTTTTACAGTGGTTCAGTGTAAACGTATCTTCAAATAAAACAGACAGATAGCTTCCCTGCCTTAACATAAGTCACCTATTTCTTGTTAAGTAAACTTAAAGTACCTCATCTGACATTCAGTGATAAACTAGCGGAAAGTACCCGTTTCACCAGGTCATGAGGGACTTGGTCCAAAATAAAATAGCTGTATTAAAATTAAATCCCCTATACCTATGATGTGGAGGAAATGTCACTGAAATAACTCCACCTGAATGTTCTTTTTCACTTAAACTGTACACTCCACCTGACCATGTGGAAAATAATAATAAGTTGTCTTGGAAATCAGAGGATGAGGTAATTAACCCATTAATCTACCCCATTCCAAGAGTTTACCATCCATGCCCGTGTACATGGAGGTTGTTCCATTAACAGGCCTGTTTCTCCCCACTATACAAGCAGACACAGAAAAGAATGAAAGTGTTTGTGAATTATTTATGGAGATGCATTTATTTATGGAGACTGATACTAACCTGACACAGTTGGAAGCTGATCTCTGGATTTGAGTTAATCACTTCCTTGCTAGACCACCTCAACTACCCACACATGTCCAAAACCATATCTATCTTGCCTGTCTTGCTTTGCCTCCAAACTATCCATAATTGAGATCATTTTAAAAAATGGACACTGGGTTTTTGAAAATACAAGAGGGCATTAGCCTCCCCCCATAATTAAGGTATCAAAAACATAATGTAATTATTCTGTCACTTACATTTGTTATTCTCTTGATTATTTTACTGTGATGTGTGGGTTTTGTTATTCCTACTGAGCTCGGCAACGTCAGCAGATGGCGCTCTATGCATTGTGTTGTGGCATCCGGGCTGATCCCCGCAGACTAGAATAAGTCGTCCGTACGCGATTAGTGTACTTTGACATCAACTGTTGTCTTAATCCTATTAGGTAAGCATGAACACAACCCGGGTGATAAACTGTAATTTTGATAAATTCATCGATTTAAAAAAAATTACACCTTAGTTTATCAGATTGCTAATTTTGAGCAGACTGGAGCGCTAATGGCTACACTGATTGTGAAGCTAAAGCTAATCGTTGTTAGCATGCTAATGTTACAGCCACGCTTATCTTTCCCAGCAAACTAATCACGAAAATGGGGGAATTAGATCCTGTGGACGCATCATTTAGTGAAAAAAACTTCTCATCACTCATAGTTAGAGGTGGCATCGCTCAGGAGGTAGTCGTCTTGTATTTGGAAGATTTGTGGCCCAATCTCTGGTTCCTTCAGAAAGCGTGTCAAATAGTCATTGAGGAAAACACTGAACCTCTAACTATTTGAGTCATTTGATGAAAATACCAGGTAGCTAAATCTGTTGTATTCATATGATAAATGTTCGTTAATATGCACCATCCCTATAAAAGGAGATTATTATACAGGCAGCATCATCAATCATATTTAGTAATGGTGTAAAATACAAGTTCTGATTGGAGAAAAGTTCTAAGCTAATAGATAGAAAAAGTCATCAGTACTTGATGAGTGAATTTGGGTACACTCAAGAGAGGGAATGCTTCTGAAATAAGTTGTGCTTTCATATCCCCAACAGAGCTTTAAAAATAAATGTGTTGCATCGGAGTGACCTACATGTCATTCTTTCCCTTGTAACACATTTTGGCAAGTCTACCAGGAGGTGTAGAATAAAGTAACGACGACCCTCCCTCCTTCATCTGGAGAAGAGCCTGGAGGCTAGTATCGAAGACACCATCACCTTCGTGATAAGGTGAGTGCAGTCCTATGATAGTTGGGTGAGAATGGCTTCTTAGAAGTGTACATGTTCCTGAAGTGTAATGGGTTGAACAGAGGAAAACCCTCATGGCAGACCAAGGAGGGTGCTCATTAAAGTTAGGGAAGACATGGATGAAAGGAAGGAAACTCAGGATGAAGTGGAGGTTAGTAAATACATAACTGACCTATTGTCATTCATGACAGTGTTGATGAAAGTGCTGCTACTGAAGACATAGTCCAGAATAACATGCCCAAAGAAAGGAGCTTGAGAAAAAGAACATCCAGCCTCTGCACACCAGAGATGGAGCTGAAGTCAAAGCACACATCCCAAAACACTAAAAATAGTGGGGGGTTTTTTAAAGCAGACTCGAGTCTTCAAGACAGCCAGAAGTCATACTGAGAAGAAAATTTAATATCTTTAAGCAAATTGGAGAGAGTGGGCAGAAGGACAAATTATCTTACTTTAGTTTGAGCCGGCAAAAAAAAGAGGTAGGGCTGGAGAAAGGACATTCAGAAACTGAGATAATTGAGCCTGTAATCAGAGCCATCAACCTAGGCTCCCCATGAGGAATATATTAGAGAACAAGCGTGGGCAAACACTTCACACTCTGATCACCATCTTAAAAGGCCATTATAAAGTGGACAGCGCCCTGATCTCTACCACCAACTGATCAACATGCCATAATAGCCTAGGGAGCTGAAGGATAAGTTGTTGTGCAAGGCCACAAATGGAGACACAGATGAGCAGTATAGCAATCATTCAGAGCAAATTTCTCTTCATTTGAAACTGGATGTCTGAGTGACTCAGAATTTTCATATCTGGCCTTGCCTCAGTGATAACAGAACATCGGATGAGAAACTGATCAAGCAGATGAATAAGGCAGCAAAATTGAGGGCTAGGGGTTCAAACCACCGATATTCCAACTTCTAGACCACCACACTACTTCCTGAGCTGTGCTACCCATCGTATGAAATGTGAAATTTTCGGAGTGAGGACTAGTTGTGCAATCCTCTGAGGGGATGTACCCTACCATCAAAACATGATGGATTTCATGTCCTTACAACCGATATGGCTGCGATCAAAAAGGCAGTATCGATCAGCTTTGTTGTCATACTTCCTGAATCTCTTGAGGATCTTCCTGAACTATACTCAGTTTCACTGGCTTTAAAGTCTCATAAAGAACAAACTCAGGCAATTAAACCCTCAAACCAACATGTGTCATGTACCTTACCGGGTTTCGGCAAAGTAAAGATAACACACGCACAGCTGTCCCAGTGCTTTTATATTTAATTGTCAAACAACACAGAGGTCTGTTTTAAGAATTTGAATACAAATGAACCTCTAAATGCAAAGTTTTAATTTTATCCCCACGTAGGTATTCTTCGCTTGACCTAAAATCTGGACTTAAGGTGTGAATTTCATGTTGCACATTTTTTGCAACAAAAGGAGATATGAAAGAAAACCACTTATGGTTGAAAACACAAAACCACAAAGTGTTTTCACTGGAGTTCAGTTCAGTGAATCGCGTTTGTTTAGCAGAGGACACGTTGATACGCTGACATGAGCAACGAGCTAAGAAGAGACAATTCTTCTTGTGACATTTGCATTTTAATTTGCTCGATCAATCTTCTACAACTTCAGTTGTCGTTGTGTTTGTTTTTGACAATTTAGATTCAGTTCTGGGAGACTTTCGAGCTGAGATATGTAAATCTGTCAAATGAAAGCTCTGCGAAGGTTTGCCTCAGTGGTGACGGTTCGTCTGGCGTCTTTTGATTAATCCCGTCGCAAATCTACACTGAATTTACTATTCATATTGTTGAGTTTTGCCCAAAGGTTTATGTAAGAATAAGGGCGGCATAGCTCAGGAGGTAGGGCGGTTATCTAATACTTGGAAGATTGGTAGTTCGATCCCCGGCCCCGGCAAAAGCATGTTGAAGTGTCCTTTAGCAAGACATTGAACCCCGAACTGCTTGAGCCTTGAGATGGAGTAGCAACTTGTCCAGCGTGTTTCCTCTGCTTTCGCCCAACGGATGCTAGGTTAAGCTCCGGCGTGAGTCCAGGTTCTTACTTCTGATAAGTGGTTGGCGATGGATGTATGGATGATGAGAGGGATTAAGTCCAGAAAGGAGCTAAATTTAAGACCAGATCAAATGAGTGTATGTATTGTTGCCTGTGAGTGTGTCTGTGTGTGGAGGCTGTTTGAATGCCTCGGTGGGTAGGACACACCAGGATCTATGTAGGGTGAGACATCCATTTTCAATTACTTATTCACATGAGCTATATTTAAAGATCATTAATAAAATACCAGGGTTCCTTTCATCACTGAATAAATCATGGAAGTTATCTTCTTGTAAGTCTCTCTTTCCATGCTGCACCCTGTATACCTCACATCCTGTGGTTGTTTTCAGAGTGCTAGATATATACAGTATGAAATGGAGTACCCACCAATATCTTGTAGGTATTGAGAAGAATCAAATATTACATCATTGAATTTAGATATTTATGTGTTTACCATTATTCTGGGTGACTCGTGGAACAATTAGCGCAATACAAAGTGCAGTAGTAGCAGTGGATAGCCTATGGATTTCACCATCCATGGTCAAAATATTAGCTTGTCTAGTTCTTAAACACCTATCAAGAGAATCAAGAGAATCAAGTGTACGGTTGCCAAGCAGTGGGCAGTGCATCACGTGTGCCTTCAGTGATGGTGCCAATTATCACTACTGTTTGCAACCGCGGGCCGCGGTAACTCAGTGGTAGAGAACACTCTTCAGGAACTGACGAGTCAGAGCCTGCAGTTTGGAATTCACCATGGGGCGTCAGAAAGGGCATCCAGCCTTTAAACCCCTCCCCCCCGGAGCTCCATCTAAGCCCGTGTCTATCCCCACATTGTGGGGACTACTCATGTCCTGTAAAACAGACCTCTGTCATTCAATATTGTTTCATCTGGTCAGTCGATCCTGGCCAGCACAGACAATACAGTGTGAGTCGTGCTTATCCCAGCACCATGTATTTATTCACAGGTTTAGAAACTGAACCGATTATTACCCAAAAGTAAAACTTCTTTTGTACTGCTCATCAAACATGCCCAGAATACTGGTCCTCATGTCAGTTGTCAGAGTGATTTCCCAGTTAGCCAGGCCAGAGCCAGCCCCTTCTTTAGGAAGTGAGTTTTTATATCCAGTGCCAAATGGCAGCACTTTGAAGTATGAACCATATTTGTGTACTGAGTAATTAAAGATCCTTCTCGCCTTGTCTGTTGCACAGAATTAAGAGACTTCCTGATGATTTTCCATTCATCCATCATCAACTGCTTGTCTGAAATCAGGTCGTGGAGTCATACCGGAGCCCATCCTAGCGCTTGCTGGGTGAAATGTGGGGAAGTACCCTCGACAGGTCGCCGTTCCATCACAGGGCTTGATTAGTTTGTGGTCCGGTGTCTTGGTCAAGGCCACTTCGGCATGTTTTCTGAAGGAGCTGACCAGGAACTGTCAAATCTTCTGAATACTAGATGACCTCCCCGGTGACTTTCCTCAGTGTGTTAGGTTTGCTCCCTAGTTGCCCCTCCACCCATCCCTGAACCTGAGCTCACAATGCACAGGTCAGGCGAACCACAGTGCAGACTTGAAGCAGACTAGAACTTGCGAGGTGGTGTCAGCTCGGTTGGGTTCAGAGCGTTCATTTGGAGTGTGAACGTATGCACAAAAGGTGCTGACATAAGTGCTCTGAGCTGGTTGGAGGGCTGAGGAGCAGTTTGTCTCTTGCTTAACGTGTTTGGCTGAGTCTGCTTTTTGAAATTTATAGGTAATGTTGTTTTATGATGTTGAATTTAGTTACTTCATAAATCGGTAGAGTTTGCAGGTAAATGAATGTGCCCTCCGATTGAAAAAGACCTAAGATGGTCCATGATTGAAGAGCACTCTCCTGATATACCGGAGGTCACGTCTGTAGCATTTTAATTACTATCTTTTGCCTCTACACTCGATTCACTGTGAGGTTCCAGTCTGTCCTCTGCATATCCATCACTGTCTGGTTTGGATCAGCCACCAAACAGGACAGGGGCCAGACTTCAACAGACAGTTAAATCTGCAGATTTATACATCTGTAAAGCCAGGAAAGAGGCAGCACCCATCCATTCATCCTGATCTGATCTCAGGTCATGGGGGAACCGGAGCCTTTCTCAGTGCTCATTGGGTGAAAGGCAGGGAAACACCCGGGACGGGTTGCCAGTCCATCACTGGGTGGAGCAGTTAGGGAACAGTGTCTTGCTCGAGGACACTCAGACACACTTCTCTGCGGGTGGCGAGATCAAACTGGGACCTTCCAATCACCAGACGACTGCTCTACCCACTGAGCCATGCCAGCCCGACAGGCATCTTCATAGTTTTATCAATGAAGTCTTTTTCAACAAATGTCCTGCTCTCTACGATGAGGGGAGCGGTGTGGTGGTTCCCATAGCATCCTCTATTGGCCAGCCGCTACTGGTCGACCGTTGTATGTTTTCCAAATTACCTGTAAAAAGTCATTTGTTATGTTCCCTTCTAATGAGAGGCGTCCATTTTTACCTTTCACGATTAGTCCCCACGTTGTGGGGAGTGGACACGGACTTAGATGGAGCGTGACTGCATCTGGCTTGTCGGTTCCCGAAGTGTACGTTCTTCTATCAAGCTACTGCAAGGTTCCCATCAAATACATGCTGTTAATATCGGAGTAGGAAATGTAGACCTGTAGTGGATATGTGACTGGACTCCTCTCATACATATGTTCTTTCTACAGGCCGAGAGGTCTGTTTTGTTTTTTCCCCGTCACGATTCGTCCCCACATTGTGGGGGTGGACATGGACTTAGATGGCGCTTGTGGGATTAAGGCCAGATGCCCTTCGTGATGCCCTGCAGTGGCTTTACAGCTGCAGCCTCTAGCTCTTCAGTTCCCACCGTGCACGCTCTACCTCTGAGCTGCCGTGGAACCCTGGAACGGTCTTTGGGAAGCCTCAAGTGTAAATGAAGTGTGAATGACACGCGGTGTGAGAGGCTACGCAACAGATCTGGATCTCCTAAAAGACAACAAACAGAGATGCGAGGTAATGTGGTGGGACATGTCCTCTCATAGAAGTGACAGGGGACTGGTACGAGGGTTTCCTCAACTGGGATGAAAGCCTGAATGCACTTGTCAAGTCTTCTTACATGAGGGCCACGTCTGAAGTTGTTAGCGCTACCAGACGGAACAACGCCCTGCACACTTTCTCCTCTGCATCCAGCTCCATCACTGAGCCCTTGCGTCTGGGTGTTGAATCCTATTAGAGACCAAAGCATTGCAAAATAACCCTCATCATCTTCAGTCTCTCTGAGTGAAGAGTAAGGTTTTATTCACCTTCTACTCAAACCATATGTCACGTGAAGACTTCGACACCCTGGTTAGCACATGTAGGGCTGCATCAGCTCTGCAGTGGGGTGGGACATGGTGAGCCTGCTGTATTATTCAGATTGTTTTAAAAGCATGTCAACTCAAGTAAAGGGGCTCTGCAGGAGTTATCATGCCCCAGCCTATCTGGCTACCTCAGGAAGGAAACTGTATCTCAGGCATTCAGGGACACACCACAAGCTCACACACGCTGTAGCTAAACCAGACTTCTAGTGGCTGGTTGAAATGTCTCCCTGCACCTCATCGATTGTGTCTAAAAGCAGCTGTTGTCACGGTTACTGTGCAATGTCCTGTGTAGGGGAAGTCCGGTGGTCCTGGTCTTGTTTCGTCATGTCGTACGTGGTAGCTACGGGGGCCTGCAGCAGCTCAGTGGCCGAGCGCGCGATTCGGGAACTGACGAGCCAGATGCTGCGGGTTCGAACCCACCGCGTGGCATCGGGGAAGGCATTTGACCTTGAACCGCCCCCAAATCTCCATCTAAGTCCATGTCCGCCTCCCACCGCATGGGGACTAGTTGTGACCTGTAAAACAGACCTCTCCCCTTGAACACGGTAGCTGTTCCATTTCCCTCGGCTCTACATGGCGGGTTAGTTGACGTCATTAAAAGTCAAGTTCTAAGTACGTTTCGCACGGTCTCCACCAGCACTCTGAGGTGTGGAGAGATGTTTCTGCTTCAGCTTTATCGCATCAGATTATCTGGCAATGGCACCTTGAATTGGAAACGGCCGACAAGCCTTGGAAAAGGCAGAACGTTCCCTCTGTCTTGATGCTTTGTCTCCATTCCGTATCGATCGGATCTCACACAATCACTCATGTTGGCGTGTACAGCAAGCACAGGCGTTTTAAGCTGGGAATCTGTTTCATCTTATGCTTGGATTATAATTATGTTCAATCACAGAGTCGATAGTGGCAGCAGCCCGGCATGGCAGCCATAAACATTATGTCCAACTCTGTTTTCGTACGATAAGAGCTCTGCGGAGGAACTCCATTCATCACCGAGACGGAGAACAAGTAGCAGCTGCCTTGTTCCCTGCTGAAAGCCCTGCAAAGTAGACGTCTTTAATGGGACTGGCGATAGAATTAAAAATGAACAGACGCTGTTCGAGCTCCATCAAAAAAGTAGTAATACGTAGAGTCGGCGATAGTATTTTATAATAAGATATTAATAATGAAATATTCTTTTTCTTCTGATTTTGATGAATTGATTCGGATTTTTTTCCAATCTAACTGAAAAAGATAACCAAAGAAATAACTTGGGTTGGATGCATTGATTTTTATCATGTTATTACTGAGGACAATGTGTCAGAAAAACCTTTGGCAATTTTGTGACCATCATTTTAATGCATCTGCCACTTTCAATTTTGGCTTTCCAGTGATTGGGTTCATTTGTAAAGATGGAACAATTAAGCTTCGGCTGTCAACTCGAAGGGAGGGCCCTTTGTTCACCAGAGGGGGGGAAACATGGACTGGAATGAGGCTATCAGCCCCTTTGTTTCCTAAATCACTGGTTTTGTGTGGAGGGAGGACAGCCATTGCTGTATGCTGGCCGCTGGCCTTAATAAATAGCTGAGTGCTGCTGGGAAGGAATGAATAAGAAACGTCAAATGTTAGTAAGATAATATTGCATGGGTCTTTATTATGTTAATGATTGTAGCCGTCATGCTATCATTTGTCACTTTTGGGTTGTTGCTGTACACAATGTCTACTGCAGGAAAAGCAAGAAAGTACTGTATGAAATAGATAGAGGGATTTTCGGTACCAGAGGAGAATGTTAAGATCTCTCCATACACGTGACTACTTTTTTTTTCTTTTGTGTTATTGATAAACTCTCTTCTCCAGTTGGTCTGATTAAAATCATGTTGATAGCCAGGAGAGACGCTGTCCTGTCAGAGCAGGAAGCCATCATTAAATCAAAATAGCAATTAAACCACCCAAGAAGTACATTCACACATCAAACATCACGTCATTTCAATCTTAAGACATTTTATTGATATTACATTAGATAATATCAGCCCAAACCTAACATTTAAAAATGAAATCATGACATTATATATCAGTGGAGCAGAGAATGAATGGAAAGAGTTGGCTTGGGGTACAGAAGAGGTTGAAAAGTAAAAAACATACATATCAGTACCATTACAGACTTTAAATGACAGAAAAGGTTAAACTCGCCACAGTCATCGGGAGTTATTTTACTATATAGGATCTGATGCGATGCTGAAGAGCGTGGGACTGGAGAGGTCAAGATTTATAAGTCATTCTTTATTATTATTATAATCATTATTATTATTAGTTCTGGGGTATAGGATTAAGATTTTGGATTTGGGGTTTGGCTGGTTTTGGGGATCGGGCAGAGTTCAATTGGTTCAGGTTGGTGTAACGGTGGGAGATGAAGTGATGGATGTCAAGGTTAAAGAATATATTTTCATGACTTGGATCTTACTTTTGTAGTATTTTCCATCATGTATATCATTAATGATATAATTCTAACCACCCACCTCATGTTGGAGATTTAGAACAGAAGACCAGAGACGGACACAAAGAACCTTCAAACTTTCAACAACTAAACCACTAGTACCTCAGACTGTGTACATGAATTTACATCATCTGTTATTTCTCAAATACACTTCCCAGGCAGTTAATCAATGGCTGCTACTACCTACGGGACATATGGGCTGGTCCCTCCTCCAGGTTGAATCAGGAAGTAGCTCAGTGGTACGGTCGACTGTTAATCATATCAGACAATTCCAACAATAACTTAAAACTTTCACACCTATTTTAAGTGGCTTAGGCCATTGGGTCAAATTGGACTTGTTGACACCGTTTTAAAGGTGAGTCCAATGTTGGGTTGGTGTCCAAAATCTCCAAAGTGAAGCCGGTGAGTAAAATAACAGAAATACTTTATGCAAGAAAACGGTTTGAACTAGGACCCATATGGTGAGAAAACAGAACATTTGTGCTTCTCTTGAACACAAAGGTTAAAAACCTAGTTGGGGTGGGACTGTGAGAAGGGTGGGGGTGGTTTGAACGGGGTTTGATTTCAGATTTGCAGGATCATTATAAACAACAGACATGTCTGTCTAAAGGACTCCATGTCGAAGGTGGGATGGTAGAGGGTAAGGACGAGAGAGAGGTCAAAGTTTCAGATTTGGGGGTTTGTAAAAGGAAGAGCTGCTTGGTGCCGTCGGTGCACTTTTCCTCCATCCTGGAGCTATAACATGAGAGGCTGTGTCCAGCACATGCACCTGGTATTCATTTACCCGGTAGCTGGAAGTGGTTGTGGTCGGAGGAGAGAAGGGCGAGGCGGATAAGAAATGAAAAAAAGGTGGAGGGAGCGTCACACCATGGGCTCCCTGCAGAGCACAATTTCCAGCTCGCTGCGGTAGAGCTTCCCTCCGTCAGATAGGGCCATGATGCTTTGCTTGTAACCTGCCAGGTTCTTCAGGTCCACATCCTGAACATTGGGGAAAAGTACGTCAGGATAGCAGGGGGTATGAGATGACATCCATTAAGGTAAATCACAGCATTCAAGGACTTTCCACAAAGAATTTGTCATAAGTGGCACTGACTGATCTAATGTGAACGCTAGCTAGGAAAAGAAGTGTTTCAGTTGGTAGAATGAGTTCCCTCCATTCAACCCATCCTATTGTAATGGAGTCACCTTAAGTGCAGTCACCACTCAGGGATCAGTTAGGGGTTCAGTGCCTTGCTCATGGACGCCTCAACAAGCTTTCTGCAGGGGCTGGGCATCAAACCACCAATCTCCAATTACTAAACAGCCACCCTACCTCCTGAGCTACGGCGCCCCGTGAATCGAGCTGTGCTTTGAAAGCACGCTGCTAACGAAGCTGCACCCTCACTGTTCCGATGTGATTGACAGTGTGTAGGGAGCAATAATGGTGCCTGTTTTCAGAGATGGGATTTTATCTCAGTCCATTGATGTACCTAATAGCTGTCAGGACGTGGAAGGAGTTTTACTAAATATTCTAATAAGAGTCCTTCATTTAAACTGCCGAAAGCCTCTTTAAGGGCAGTTAGCTTTTAATTCAGCAGCTGTCATCTGTGCTGGAAGAACACCAGAGCATCCATCTGTGTGAGTCTCCTCCTCATCTTAAGTCCTGCTCGCACTTGCAGGGAAGACAGCTGTGGTACTAAATAGGTCAAATCCTAGCCGAGCATATTCTTTTAATTAGGAATTTTTATTGTTTTTTTTTTCTCATCAACTCATCTAATTTTCACTTTCATTTGTGCTGCGAACTCACAAACTTGTGTAAGTTTCTCTTCATCCGTTAATATATGTGTGTGTGTGTGTGATTTATTATTAGTGCTGCTCTAACGAGAGACCACGTCTATTCTATTGGACAGACTCACATCATGGGTGTCTCTCTTGCCTGCCCATGTTTTCCATGCAACTTCCCTGTCTTATTTATCACCCTAGAAATAATTTACCACATGTGAGTGACCTACAAATTCAGATCCCTTATAACTTGCTTGAAGTTATTATTCATTTTTTTATAACAAAATTCTTATTCATCTTGAGTATCTGAGTTGGTAACTGTGAGGAATAGACTAGCTTTCATATTATAGTACCTGTCTGGGTCACCGTCCTGGCCACGTGTCTTAGTGGTGACTGACAGATTTTTGTCTGTGTGTACACTACAGCTGAAAGGAGCAATAGAAGACTTCAAGAAAAGTCAAATCCTCTGATCTGAGCGTCTGGCGCGCGGAAATCTGGGACGGTCTAAATCGCTGATCAGCTTTGGCTCCCTCGCAGCCAGTTTTCTTGGCGTGTTCCTGGTTGTGCTTTTACGTAAGCGCTGTCGTCGCCTCTTTTAAGGTGGTACTTCTTAAAAAGAATGAAGGCACCTCAGCATTACGAGATGACAGAAAGTACGTAGCCCAGAGTGACGGGAGGGATCTGAGAGAGGGTTGATGATATGTGACAGACGCCATAGTCTGGATTTATAGACTCCGTATGGCCGTATGCTGTACGCCTCAGGCCACAGATGCATGAGGCCACGCAGCACACACTGAGCCACCAGCAGCCTCCTGCACTGAAGACGTTTAGACACGTCCGCTGAAGACTTCGTCTCACCTTCTTGTTCTTCTGATAAAGGTCTCGTAACAGGGCGTCCAGCTCCTGCTCATCAATGTAGCCGTTTCCATCCTGAAAGAAGAGGCAGAAACATGAAGTCTCATTTTAACTCAATGGCCTCGATGGCTCCTCTCTTTGTGGTCTCTCTCTCAACACTGGTTTCCCCAGTCCTCCAGGTTCTATGCAGAGACTCATAGTTGATGTCAAGGACCAGAATAAAGCAGCTTGACTATTTATTTAGTTATATTTAATGACTGGTTTTAAATGGTATAATCGGGTCAATTAATTGAGTTTTAAATTGTAAAATGTGTGGGAATCAATGAAATGTTTTCCTCTGTGGGTTCTCAACATGACTTCATTGATTTGGGCTCAGCCTCCAGAAGAAGAGCCATTAGCTTCTTGCTTTCTCTTGTTTTTGAAACTAGAGTTCGGTTTTGTTTCTTTGTGTGCACAAACCTCGGCTGAGCTGTGATGAATATTTAGAATCACATGTTGTTTCCTATGCTTGTTCTATTCCGTTTGTGACTGGATGTCACGAGAAGCTGCAGACTTGGACAAAAGTGGAACAACATCAGATGCCAATCATGTCTGGCTGTATTGGTTGTGAGCCATCAGGCATTTTGCAGCCCAACGGTAGAGCATTCTCCTACAAGTCCCACCACAGGGCGTCAGGCCTTAATCCCCCCCCCCCATTCATTGTAACGTGCTATGAGTGGGAGCTAGATTAGAAAAGTGGCATGAGGTCATGTACCATTGCTTTGCACCATTTTTGGCTGTTTCTGCTAGCCGTGTTAGTGTGCAGTTGACCTGCCACACTTTGCCGTCTGGCTGCTTCTCTATCGGCAATCCCTCAACAGCAGTGATGGGATCTGCCTGTGTTTCAGCTGGATCGGCTCAGCCTCAGAGCAGCACACCAAAATGAATTATACGCAGATGTAAAGTGCCGCGGCTTTACAGCGAGTGGATGGATGCAGCTTGAACACCCAGCCGTCTTCTCTCTTTGCTACCGACAGTGAGACAAATAAGCATCCCACTACCCTATCTGATCAGAAGGTTGATTCTTCTTCTTTGCTCTTGTCCTTACTGCTGTCTAATGGGGCTTTTCTCTTGGCGGACCATGTGCTGCTTGCCTCCTCACCACATTCTTCAGAAGGGCCTGTGATTGGTCCCTGTGTTGTGGGATAGGGACGCAGACCTCGGTGGAGCGTGGGGGATTTGGACCGGGTCCCCCTCCCTGGCACCCCATGGTGTGGTCGTTCCCTGGCACATGCACTCTACTGCTGAGCTACTGCAGCTCCCTCAAAGTTCATCATATTCTTTATATATCTTGTAATTCTGTTGTAGTTCTGTTATCCTCTCTGTGTTGTATTCTGTACACACAACATCCACTACACGTCAGTCCGTCCCGGGGAGATCCCTCCTCTGGTGCTCTTCTTGAGGTTTCTTCCCGTCTTTTCTCCCTGTTAAAGGTTTCTTAAGGGGCTTGTTCCTCATCCCATGTGAGGTTCTATGGACAGGATGTGGTTTTAGTGTAAAGCCCACTGAGGGCTATTTGTAATTTGTGGTAATGGGCTATACAAATAAAACTGACTGGACTTTACTGGTTCATTCAACAACAGTAGTAACCAGTACTGATTTCACGAAAAGAAAAGCACCATTAACATCTACCTTTAACTTGACGGCTCCTCAACAAACCCCGTACACTGACAAAGGGACAGGTACACAAATCCAAACTCCTTTTCCTACTCTGCAGAGGGCCAGCCGCTCATTAGCATAGATGCAGTCCTAATTGACTTAGCACGAGGCTTGACTAAACTACCGATGGGAAAAGAGCTATAATGTGAGCACCATCATGTCAGCAGGTGTACTTTCGGCCATTGGTAGACTGCCGTTTCCTCGTTTATGGAGGTGCATCCCCCAGGGGCCTCCGTGCGACTCGACCCACACAGGTAATGACAGACTTACCTTGTCATAGAATGTGAAGATGGCATTGAACTGCTCGGTGGTCAGCTTGACACCCTGTGAAAACACACAGTGTAAATTACGAGGCCTCAGATTCCCAACCTGCATACGATCATACAGCTGCTGCTTTAAAACCACGGCCTGTGAAGCATACACATATCCTCACGTATTGTGAATGTATTCTGTTGTAGCATAACACGTGGGTGTTGTTGAAGGGTGATGTAAATATCGCTCTGACTTGTACTTATTGGTGTTGCATGTCAACGGGGTGTCCTACCTGGAACTTCAGCAAGAAGTTCTCCTGGACGGGGAGAAGCCTACGGGCGAGAAGGCTGGCTTTAGTGACGCAGCGCACAGCTCCGTGATCTACTCACGTCAACACTAGTCACATTTGGAGAAAAGAGGCCTCGGCACAAAACATGACGGAGCACATTTGCAGAGCATTGTGCTTCCAGAGGAGGCGTAGATGCTTAACGAGTTGTGTCGTACGCCCTTACCGTGCCATCTCTGACAAGCCGAGCTTTCCGTCTCCGTTCAGGTCAAACATTCGGAGCTGTGAGGAACAAGGAGAGGAACATTAAAGGGCGATCTCACTAAAGCTGATAACGGAGCCTGTGGTTCTTTTGCCGCACTGATGATAACATCCACATTGTGTTCCATTATTCCCCGTCCTCTGGCTGAGGTGTCGGGAAATGACTGCTAATGGAATGCAATTTTTCCCTCCGCTGTCTGAGAATGTCATTAAATCATGCCGCTTCCACCTCGGGAGCCCATATCGCACGTAATGAATAAACAATGGGGACTTCAGCAAAATAATCGGCTTTCACGGAATAACAAGTTATTGGGAGTTATTCTCTGTTGTGGAAGCAGCGGAATATCTCCAAGGTTGAGACTTAAATACTCGGGTTGTGTAAACCAAAAGCACCGCTTTCCTTCAACACGAGAGTTCACAACTGTTAGTGTGCAGAATTGGTCTCTGGGTAATTGATCTGTTGACTTCCGTTGGCGACAAGCTACCATGCATGAAACCATTCCTCTAAAGGTCACATGCGAGTTTTCCATCACTCATCAGTACTACCACAGCCATTAACGTATGCAGATGATTCTGCACCGAGTCGCCGTCGAATGTCAACATAAATCTAGTGGCAATTACTCAGATAACCCCCCCCCCAAAATAAAATAAAATAAAAATAAATATTACCCCAAAACAGTGTGGGGCTAACTAAAGAGGGCACGCTTCAGGAACTGGTGGGGTGTCAGGAAAGCCATCCAGCCTTAATCTCCCCAAGGGTCCATATAAGTCCATGTCCAGCCCCCACAACATGGGGACCAATCGTGGCACGTATGATCTCTGGGCTGTTAAATTAACTATCAATGGGACCTCTGAACTTCTGCGACCCTAACCGGAAGAAATGTCTTGTTGTGAATGGAAGACTGGCAGAAAGGGCTGATGCGTCCTCAACACCAGATGGGAGACTGCTTTCTCAAGTGTTGGAAGGTTTGAGAAAAGCCGCGTCATGCCTCTCGAGTCAAACTCCACAAATCCCTTTGCCGTTCACAGACACTGTCCATCAGTCATTGAGATAGCATCGTTAGCATCTGTGGCAACGCGATGAGGGAGAGGCGCAATTAACGGCTCTGCCGGTGAAGTCTCAGGATGCTTAGGGCGAGAGGAGTGTCTTGCTTGAGCAAGTCCTGTCTGGCTCATAGGCTTTCCCGAATCATACAGATGTTGAGACATCTGGACACACATTGAACACACAACTTACGATTGCTCGGCCACACAGCGCTGCTGCCACTGACACAAAAGACCTCCTCTGTCCTTGCCAGAAAGACACAAGACCAGACATAACGTCTTGTAAGCACAGGGACGGCATGTCCAGGTTTTCTAATAATCACAGAGTGGCTTTAGTCCTCTAGGTTGGTGTCAATATACAATGGATGATTACTTTCCAATCGTATTTCCAGGGTTGGTGTGGAGGAAATGTCAAGCGTTCTATGGTGTCTGTGCCTGAGAAAAAATTGGCGTGAGCCTCTATTCTTGAACGAGTTTGGACCAATTGTAGAGAGAACCTTGCATCCGATACGATTTCAAATATCACTGAGCAATGAAGAGAACATTGGCATTTTAGGGTAAAGTGTGTGGGTGAGAGAGAGAGAGATTGCCTTACTATGGTCTGTGTGTACTCCTGGAGCTTCTGGTCATCATAGTGTCTGTTGGCTTTTTCCAGCAGGTCTGACAGAAAACCCTGGGGACAGACGTTGATGCAGAAACAGCAGTGAAGAGCTTCCACGTTTACTGCCAAGAGGGTGAATGTGAGTACCGGCTCCTCTATTCCCAACATGGTGTGGCATAAATAGCCTTTAGATGCACATTGATGCATTTAAATGACAAGACGCGTCCCTCTGTGGAAAGCATGGCAACAGAGCCTCGCATTCAAGTTAATTTCCTGAAATCATGCTATCCATTCATTCTATGGTTCTATAATAATGACTGTGTCTAGTACGGGGACAGCCTGAACGCTCTGGTCAAGTCTACGAATAGGACATGTTTGGCCATGTGGTTGAGAAATGGTGACTGATGAAAACCTCAAAAGAAACTGAAAGCAATATGGCCTCATCTGGCTTCCTCATTTGCAAGTCATAAGAGAAGTTTTGGAAGGGAGAGTGAAGCAATGGCTGAATTAGAGAGGACAGCTGCTGTGTGCGTCCATTGCGGAATGCACCTATAATAGCTAACCATCCATCATCAACCGCTTGCCTGAATTCAGGTCGTGGGGTCACGCCGGATCCTATCCCAGCGCTTATTGGGTGAAAGGTGGGGAAACACTCTGGATAGGTCACCATTCCATCTCAGGGCTTGAGTGGTCAGGGCTTCAGTGTCTTTCTCAAAGACACTGAAGCCCTGCAACACACTGATTGAACCATCAGTCTTCCAATTACTATGACCGCCCTACCTCCTGAGCTGTCCCACCCCCTAACTAACAATTCCAGCTGACAATCTCAATTTGTAACCGAAGATATGTTCCATCACACAGCATTGGATCTGGAGAAATCCATCATTTCAGGGACATTTTATTACCTTCCTTAAACCCGACAACATGACTAAATCCATGACAGGAGTGTAGCAGTGTGGCGTAATCAGAATACTATCTGCCTGTGTCCGTGACGCCTCATCTGTTTCTCTTAACCAGAGCGGGATCCAGGAGATGCACAAGTCTCTGGGCAAAAAATAACAAAAAATGTAAAAGCTGCTTTTCAGATGGCACACCTGAGTAACTCATATGCAGCTGGTCAAATGGAATTAATGTGATCCCACAACAGCCTGATCTGAACATCTGAATGTCAGGAATATGTACCCAGTGGTCCTGTAATGGACCTCCTCCAATGGCACACGTCTCACATGCACTCTGAGTTGCAGAACGACATGGGCTGTAACCTAGAGCTATCTACACCATCTCAAGGTGTTCATCATGTTAAACCTCATGGTACTCGTGGGCATTAGAGGGTCTCTTGCACTGCTTTCTATGGATTAACAGCTACTTGAACGCTTGCATCGATCGCATCCGCTGAATCGCATCAACACTGAAGGCAGTGCCTCTGACCGATTCTGTTTCTTCTCTTTGTCCACACCTCCATAGGGCAGCGCAATAAATTCACTGTTATTGTTTATCAGTGATCTTTCAATGTATTGGAATGTGAAAGAAATCTGATGACCACCTGTGCAGTATCTGAGACTACTGATCATATATGTACCATTACTGCTTTTTATACCTAATCGATTGATTCTACTCTCACATTTACTTATTTTATGTCTAATTCTGTTATACACTCAACTTCGTACATATATTTTGCTTTGCTTAATACTCATTGCTTGTTGTGTATGTTCATGTATATACACTTCTTATTTAGCCGCAGTGGCACTGGGAGTCAGGCATTGTGAGTTTGTATCCCGCCGCGTCGTTCGGTAAACGTGAGCCGTTCATTCTGAAGCTCTTTGATTGGTCATCAGACTAGAAAAGTGCTATATACGGTACAGAATGCTGTGCTACTGTAAAGCCCACCGAGCCAAACTTGTTACGTGTGATAAAAGGCTATGTGAATAAACTTACAATCCCCATACGATTATCGTGATCTTTCCCATATCGCTAAGCACTACTCTACAGCTTCTGTACACCCAAAATTATAATCCACTATATTTGCTACTATTTGTTAAAGGCTCAGTGTGAGCCATTCACCAATCATACCAATACAAATCTGAATGACTACAGGGGGAAAAAATCTGTGGCTAGTCAGTGGTAGTCAGAGCAAAGTGAAAAGGGGACCAATTGTAAGCCTTGTTAAAAAAATTTTTTTTTAAAACTGTGTAGTCAGTAATAGATCTGAAACATACCTTCAGTTCATTTGCTTCAATGTAGCCACTGCGGTCTGTATCATATCGCCGCCATGCCTGAAAAACAACCCAAAACACACATAACGCTATATAGAAAGTAAAACTGTCCATTATCGGTATGTCTCTCAGGACCTGACGGATGGCCATACTCTTATGCACATAGCCACTCTGCACACACACACACACACACACACATTTAATTAAATCATTTCCCATTTCTATTTCTGGTATCTGGCAGATGCTTTAATCCAGGATGATTAAAACTTCTCCTCCCCTATCAATTATTTCTCATGCGGGCCCACGGCTCCTTAACTGTGCTAATAGTTTGATTTTCTCTAAGGCAAGAGAGGGAGAGGGACCATTTCTATGGAGGATACTTACAAAAGCCCAAAGGTGCATTGTGATCAAACCGTTTTCCTTGCAGTCCCACTCCCACACACATTTGAGGGAGAGAGAGGAATTTTAATCAATGTTTTAATCTTGCAGCTGTCCCCATCTAAAGAAGGGCTTCTTATCAAAGATGGATGACCCCCTCTCCACTCCCTTGTACTGCACCCCCCCTCCTCCAGGCTCCGCAGAGCTACAGCGGTGTTATCCATTATATATGACGCTGAAAATAGAAGGTCCTGCTTCCTTATTCTAACTCTTTAAATACCTCTCTCTCTCCCCCATTTCCTTCTCTCTTCACTCAACAGATACTCATTACTCTCTCTCTGATACTCTACAAATACTTTCTTATTCCATCTTGCTCCATCGATATTTTTTTAATGTCTTTTGCTTTCTGTCATCTCTCTCCCATTCTCTCTCTCTCTGTCCTTGCTCCTCTGCAAATACTTTCCAACGCTGTCAGGCTCCCATCGACTTCTCAGGCTGTGTCTTTCTCCCTTCTCGACGTCTCCTTCCTTTGCCTCCCTCTATTCCTTCTCATTTGCTCTTATCCTCCCTCTCCTTCTTTACCTTCATTCTGTCTTCCTCTCACCCTCCTTTCATTTACCCCAGCTCTTGGCATGACTCAACAGAGCGTGACGGCCTCCTCCTCTTTTTTAGTGTAATTGGTTTGTAATTGGTTCCGATGCCATGTTGCAGCAGACAGCCTGTCTGACTGCAGCCATTTCCCCACATGTTCCGTGGAGACGCTTCGGAATAAGTGGCGTCCAATTACAGCGCCCTTCAAATGCCATGCTCGCTACTGCCCAGAGCTTTTGTTTTTGAGGAATATGTGTCATTACTCATTTGGGGGGGGGCTACATGCAGCCAATTTGAGTCCTCACAGGGCACAGCTGACCCACTAGCGTATCTACCCTGCTCCCTTCATGACTGGTGGCATTAAAAAGTAATGAATGCCTTCCATTTCATATTTACAGTATGTCACCAACGAGGACAGTCGGAGAAAGACTCCGTGTAAAAAAGAAAAAGAGAAAAAAAAGATGGACGATTTGTGCGGAGTCTATGAGAACTTGATAGAGGTTCCTGCTTTTCTCAGTGCGTAGTTTCATCATGACAGAGGGGTTAAGTTGGAACAGTTTCCCTGATGTCTGTCCATTTCCACAGAGAAATAAGGCTTACTTTGATGTTCAGTGA
>OMLC01102333.1:0-21142 GCA_900302585.1 Regalecus glesne | reverse complement strand
CTCACATATCCAATGGTATCACCAACACACTATAATGTTGTTATTTGATAAATAATAAGTAGATAATAAATGGATTCCCTTATCAGTGCCTCAAGGGGAAATTTGAAATTGTGTGCATTTTAAGCCACCCTATTGTACTAGAGCAGTGAGCTGCCACCATATTGTATTCAGGGAGCAGTTAGCGGTTCAGTGTCTTGCTCAATGACACCTCGACATACTTTCTGCAGGATTGGGGATCGAACCTGTAACCTTCCGAATGCCAGACAACCGCTTTACCCACTGAACTACGCCACCCCTAATATTGCCACAAAAAGGGATCTAGATTAAATGGGGCCTCGAGGTCAGAATCTTACGAGCTGTAGTGTGGTTCTGCCATGCCAATACATGTACTATGTGTCAAATTTATAATATTAAAAAGTAGATCCAAAAAAATGTCAGGAAATTTGGGTGAGAAGGGCTGAAGATGGTTCAATTAAAGCAGAGGACTAGAGCAAATGGGAATGCATGAAAGAATAGGGGAGAGTGAGATGGTTGCCTTGTCAGATTATATCTTGTTTCTTTCTTCTGCTGCCTCTCCCCTTCTACTGTCACTTTAGCCTCCCTTACTAATTATGGTTTCCTTTTTCCCCCTCTGTGTGTGTGTGTATGTGTGTGTGTGTGTGTGTGCGTGCACGCGCTCGTGTTCCCCTGCATTATTCATCATTTTCATCCCATTTATCACCAATTTTTGCATGCTTGTGTGTGTCCTTCATGTGTGTGTGTGCCTGTCTAGAACAAGCAGAACATGGTATCAAAACAGATAGATCTGAAAGGTGTGGAGCCTGCGAAAGGTGTGCTGATTTCCCATGTCATATCAGACCTACGGATTCCTCTGGCGTATGAGGTCCGGCTGGCCCCCATCACCACCTACAGCACTGGGGACTACATCAGTCGGATGATTCAATACTCTGAGCGTAAGTCTCAGTTAACCTTCGGAGCTAATTGCGTATTTTGTTTATTTAGAACTTGTTTAATCAACTGCAATTCCAGCCTGCTGTTCTTCTGTCCTCCTCTCCGAGGAACCATCACCTTATCGTGGTGGAGAGGTTTGAGTGTCTCTATGATCCCGAGAGCTATGTTGTCTGGAGCCTTGTGCTCCGGTTAGGGTCTCCCATGGCAAATTGGTCTCTGGTGAGGGACCAAACTAAGAATGGTTCAAGAAAACCATCTAAAAAGAAGTGAGGTTACCCTGCCCGGAGGAAGCCCGGGGCCCTCGTCTGGAGCCAGGCCCAGAAGGACGGCCCATCAGCGAGCGCCTGGTGGCTGAGTTTACCACGGAGCCCGGCCGGGCTCAGCCCGAAAAAGCAACGTGGACACTTCTCCATCCTGTAGACCCACCACCTACAGGAAGAACCAGTGGGGTCGGGTGCACTGCCAGACAGGTAGCAGTGAAGGCAAAGGGTCTCAGCGGACCAGAACCAAGAAACAGAAGCTAGCATTAGGGACGTGGAATAACCCCCAATCAGAGCTAGTGGACGTTGCAAGGGAAAGGAAAGCTTGGAGGTCCTGGCTGAAATCTGCTACCTCCACGACCCGAAACCGGATAAGCGGTTGACGATGGATGGATGGATGGAACTCCAGCTACTCCTCCAGCTCTAGTCCTACAAAAATAATTTCTATATAATGAATCACTGATAGTCCCTGCTTTTATTTCTCGTTTTCTTTCTTTCTTTTTCCTCTTTTTAAAATTTTATCCCCGTTTTTTCCAACCCGAATTCCCTGAGTTCCCTATGCCTGGGTCAGTCTCTTTGATGCCCCTCTGGAACATCAACAAGAGGGAGGTATCTGTAGCACGTTAGTCCTCCAAGTCACATGACAACTAGCCCTTGCTATTTCACACATCATGGTCTCGCGGGGAAAGCAATGTGCTTTGCCGTTGGAGGAGAATGAAGCAGAGTACTTTCCGTTCACTTAACGGCTAGCATCCAGGCAACCCAGGGGGGACACTAGCAAACCCAGAATACTTTATCCAACCTAACCCCTATATCCATGTGAGGCTTGGCCAATTATGCCCCACCTCCGGCCGTGGTGGGAAACGGCCAGGATTCGAACACAGGATAAATTTAGAAAAAAAAGCCCTGTGACCTTTCCTGGGATATGCAATGCTAGAAATTGTTAATTTATCATTTTCTACTGGCACTGTTCCCAGCAGTTTTAAGACAGCAGTGGTCAAACCTATTAAGAAACCACACCTTGATCCAGAGTCTCTTAAAAACCATCGCCCAGGGCGTTTTCTTTTCAGGCCCCTTCTTGTGGAATAACTGCCCACTGCCATACAGACAATCACATTTCTCTTGATTTGTCTCAATCTCAACTTAAGACTCATCTTTTGTGCCTTAACTAACAGTGACTTTACATTATGTTAGTCACTATCTGTACTGCATGACAAGTGGGTTTCTGTCTCAATGAGTTTACTAAGTATTGTTTTCTGCTGACAACATAATATAGTGAGAGTATATGGCATTGACTAATGTTATCTGTACTCTCATCTAGTTTCTCTTACTGAGTGAATGTCTCTAAAAGTTTCCCCTTTTCTCATTTTCGATGTTTTTGTGACCTTAGACGAACCTGGGAGATGTGTAATCGGTGCCACTGTGGTGGTCTGGACTATGATGCCTGGACTGATGGAGTCTACTGCTATTTCCCCCTCTTATCTCATCATCCATCTGTCCATTCAACATATGATGAGTGTTACCCTAGTGGCTTGATCTGGGGTGTTTGCATTTAAGGTATTCATTAATTAGTACTGTCACTAGGATGATGGTTATCATTATTATTATTATTATTATTACATTAATAATAATAATAATTTACATATTGTAATTAACTTAAAATTCTGCTATCCTGATCATGTTGTATACTGTAACTTGTGTCTTATTCTGTATGCACAAAACCATTGTAAGGTTGTCTGTCTTGGGAGAGGGATCCCTCCTCTGTTGCTCTTCCGGGGGTTTCTTCCTATTTTTCTGCCTGTTAAAGGGGTTTTTAAGGGAGTTATACCATATCTGATGTGAGGGTCTATAGACAGGACTTGTGTTCATGTAAAGTCCACTTAGGTAGATTGTTAATTTATGATTATGAGCTATACAAATAAAATTGAGTCAACTTGACTTGACAGGATGTTGTGTTAATGTAAACTTCACCCAGGTAAAATGTTACTTTGGGAAATGATCTATACAAATAAAATTGACTTGACTTGGGTTCCTAGGCACAATGACTGTACTCACTGCTCTTATACAATAGGATGGGTCAATTGTAGAGAAAAAATCCACCAGCCTTGGTCACGTGGCAAAAAAAACAATCTATTCTAATCTATATATGCTATTTTTCTATATTTTCCTGATGCAACGTAGTATATCGGCAAACCAGGTAATACATTTTCACTTTCCCACATCAGTTCAGTGGCCTGTCAAAGGTGTAGAGCAGACTGCTCAGTGTTATGGCTGCTGGTGGAATGTGATGCCTACACACACAACATTCAAAATTGTGATTGCCTCCCTTTGATGTATTAGCTTTAAACACCTAATGACATCTGAGCTCGATCATGAAAAAATAAAAATATATTCCCTTATCTGTCTCTAAAGGGTAAATTTAGATTTCTCTGCATTTTAACCCATCCTGTTGTATGGGAGTAAGCTGCCAACATATGGTGATCACTACCCCTATACAGTTGGGGGTTCAGTGTTTTGCTCAAGGACACCTCAAAATGCATCCAGCAGGACTGGGGATGGAAACCTGTAACCTTCCGATTGCCAGACGACCGCTTTACCCACTGAGCTATGCTGCCCCATAAGGCTTTGTGTCTTGATGCATGCTCAATAATCCAGGTAAGGGAATCACAAAAACGCTGAATCGGTTCAACTGGATGAGAAGTTTATTAAGAAACGTTTCGTCACTCACCGGGTGACTTCTTCAGTCTGAGCTGAAGGCAAACATCCCCCTCCTTATAAACAGTACATTGATGCCACACAACAATAGGCTGGGTTCATATGCAAGTTGGGTGATCAACTGCACATTCAGTGACAATGGGCACCATTCACAGAGGATTGGGGAATATTTGCAATCATTGCATTGTAAGAAGACGACAGATGTACTCTCAGGCCACCGGCACTATTCAAAGACGGTCACTCCCTCTTAACATAAATGGCCTCCTTCACCCCCCTTTCAAACCCTATCAAGGATGTGAACACCATCATCTTGAATGAGTGGCCACTAGCCTGTAGATGAGTATAGACCACAGAGTCCTGGCCTGACATGTTGGCTCTCCTATGTTGTTCCATCGTCTTAGTCAGTGTCTATTACAAATATTCCCAAAGCCTCTGTAAATAGAACTCATTGCCACTGGATACAGTCAATGACTCAACTTGCATATGAACCCAGCCTATTGTGTGGTATCACTGTAAGTTTATACGAGTGGGAATGCTTGCAGTCTGCTCAGACTGAAGATGTCACCTGTTTGAACCAAACGTTTCTGAATAAACATCTGATCCAGTTGAACCTAATCACCATTTTTGTGATAAGCTTTAGTGGGACATCAAATGGGTGTTTAATTCAGGTAGGGCTGTATAAAGGTGAATGTGTAGGTCAGTGACTGACAGCAGAGAAAGGGCTGGCACAACTGAGATGTCTTCTCACCGGTGTGCACCGAAAACGGCCAGAGACTCTTGTCCTCACCACTGATCTTTGTGGAGAGCGTAGGGCTCTGGGGAATCTGCATATCTGCTGTGTCATTATGGGGCTTCCATGTGGGTGCGGTATTGCTTGTTTTTGCATTATCTTCCACTTCGACCAGTTGGTCCTCTCCTGTATGCGAAGGTACTGCGGTGGCATTGACCATAATCTTCCCTTGGCCTTTCTCTTTTGCGGTGGATGTGGGTGAGGGAATGTAAGGCTCTTTAGCCACAGTTCCATTCATTTGCTCCTCTACATCGTCAGGCCCAGTCTTATTCTTCCGTCTCTCTTCATCCTCTCCCTCGTCCTCTTCTCCCTCCTTCCTCCCTTCCTCCTCCTCCCCTTCTCGTGAAGCCATGTTCTCGTCGTTGGGGGTATCTGTGTCACCACCTTGTAATGTTGTCGGCTCAGTGTTTGACTTTGCAGGCTGGGCTGGCAAGCGGGAGGGATTGTGGCTCATCTGCGGTGACTGGGTGGGCCAAAGAGAGCTGGGAAGAGATGAGATAACCCCGCCACTGAAGCCCAGCCCCGCCAGCAAGGTGCTGGTTACTACAGATGCTACTGTGGCCTGGCTGCCGCTAGAGGGGGGACCCATTCCCGTTGCCATGGAGACAAAAGAGAAGGGGAGGCCAGAGGAGGTCCATGTGGAGGAGCCAGAGCTAATGGGAGCCATGTCAGCTGACGATGCAGGAGAAACTGTGGACTGCAGAGGATAATACAGAGTAAATACATATCCTACCCAAACAACATAAGGTCATTGTCACTTGACACTCTCAAATGAAAAATGGTCCCTTCAGTCAACTCACCATCCCAGTTTTAACAATCCGTGAGCCTTCAAATATTCTTGTTGTATTTGCTAGGAAAAAAAATAGAAAATGAAAATAACAGCATTGCTGAAGGTATTTTTGATACTGATTCTCAACTTTTGGAATTGTTTGCTTTTTTATATGAAGAGGTCAAGTAGAATTCAGTGGTTAGGACCACCTACCTCTGAATAGCAGTGTTTGGCTAAAATCACTTCGTAGGTCTTGTTGACACACTGCTTGCACTCTGAATAGATACAGGATGTCAGGTGACACATTGGCAATCACAGCTTTCTGTAAGAGAGAGAAATACATATATATGCACACTGAACTCACATTTATAATTACAGCCTAGAAATAAAGTTGGAATAAGCAGTTTTTTTAGGAGGCATACTTGGGCAAAATTATATAACATAACAACCTTACAGCATATTGTAGTTCAAGTGTACTGGAAAATAAAAATGGGGTTTCTGCAACTTCCTCTTGGCTCTGTCCCCAAGCTTTAAAAATTTAGCCTATGACGGGAGACTTAAGCCAATCCTGGGTCAGTTCATGGTGGGAGCATTCCTATTGGCTGTTCTACAAATGCAAATGCATGTGAATGATTATTTTTGACTGCCCTGCCCTGCGCCACTGGTCACTTGTAGACTAGTTCTCCCTTCTCACTAGAAAAGTGCCATAAGAGAACAAGTCCATTTACATTTACCAGCCCCCTACCTGAGTTTTTTTTTATCCCCCCAAAAATCAATAAGACCAACTACAAACGGCTACTTCACATGCACAATATCAGTGTAGATACTTTATTATTTCCACACAACAATGTTGGTGGTATTTGTTTTGATATAGCATGGTAGCTCAATTTCAGTGCAAAACAAGAGAGAATAACAAGCAACAGATTTTACACACACACACACATAGACACACACACACACACACACACACACACACACACACACACACAAAAGGAAACACATGAACGTGACAATATTGTGCGTGTGTGTGTGTGTGTGTGTTTGTGTGTGTGTATGGGTAAAATCTGTGCCATTCAGTCCCCCAGAATATCAAGTGGCCAACAGGCGGAGTGCAATGATTGATGCACTGTCCAAACAAGTCCAAACTGAGTTCAGTCCAATGCATACAGTGCATTCAGGTCATTATATGGGATCTTGTAGCAAGGGGGGGCTAACAAGATATGAGAAGTGCTCAGACTACTGCAGGAAAGAAGTTGTTTTTGAATGGAGCGATTTTGGACCTATAGTGTCTTCCAGAGGGGAGAAGTTGGAAGAGGTGGTTGACTGGGTAGGAGCATTCAAGTATTATTTTAGCTACCCAGTTGAAGGTATGCTTTATGTACAGTGAGTTGACAGAGTTAAGGTCACAACCATGATATGTTGGAGGCTTTTGTATGACTCTGCTAGTTTCCTCTTGGTTTGACTGTCTGAGGTGTCATATCATACAGTGGAAGATATGCTCTCTGTATAGAAGTGGATCAACTGGGGGATTTTTTAAACACATTCATGCAGTTAGCTTAGGAAGTACAGTCTTTACTGAGCCTTTTTGATGATGTGGCTGTTGATGATTTTATATTTCAGAGTGTTACTGATCCAGGTGCTGAGGCATTTGAAGGAGTCTGTAAGGGTTATGGATTGGTCAGAGATATGAATCGGGGCTTTAATGTTTTTCTTCTTCCCAAGGTCTACAGTTATTTCGATTGATTCTGAAATATTGACTAAGAGATTATTGTTGCTGCACCAATGTGCAGAGCAATTCACATCTTCGCAGTATGGAGTCTCATCATTGTTATTGACAAGTCCAATGATAGTAGTGTTGGCATATACTTTATTATTGTGGCTGAGCTGTGGTGAGTTGTAATCGCCATCATTTAGATGGAGAAAAGAGGAGGAGATAACACACAGCCTTTTGGTGCACCGATATTGAGGTTTAGGGGGTGCAGTGTAGCATTGTTAACCTTGACAGATTGAAAGAACAGGATCTGGTAACACAGAGCTGGGCTGATGTTCATGTCTAGAAGCTCAGTGAATAGTGTAGGATTAATGGTATTGAGCTATGGTGGCATAGCTCAGTGGGTAGAGCGGTCGTCTGGCAATCGGAGGGTTACAGGATCGATCCCCGGTCCTGCATTCAGCATGTCGAGGTGTCCTTGAGCAAGACACTTAACCCCTAACTGGTCCCCAAATGCCATATGTTGGCAGCTCACTGCTCCTATACAGTAGATTGGGTCAAAAATGCAGAGAGATCCAAATTTCCCCTTGCGGGACTGATAAGGGGATCCTTCGATTGAAAGCTGAGCTCAAGTCTATTAACAGGATATATGCATAAGTATTGGTTGATTCCAAGTGTTGCAGAGTAAAGCGAAGAGCCAGGTTTATAGAATCCTCAACGGATCTATTAGCCTGATAAGCAAACTAATATGGAGCCATCACTGGGGATACACAGGACTTTGAGTAGGAAAGAACGAAGCACTCAAACCCTTTCATAGCAACTGACATGAGAGCAACTGGCCTAAAGTGATTAAGGCATGTTATTTTGGCTGACTTAGGGACTGGACTTATGTTCAATTTTTTTATATGGTGGAACAGTACACCGTCATATGGAGGCATTTAAAATTTCCGTGAACACTGGGGAGAGCTGATCCAACCCTGCTGATTTGCTGCAAAATATATATTTTTTACATCGATGGCTTATCAACTATGATACAAGTTTCATGAGTCTTGCTCTAACATTTCCTGAATGCACACATTTGAATTATATGACTGTGCTCACGTAGTGTGAGGGGCTCAGTGGAGTGATACGAGGCAGTAGAGAGGCAAAGGTTTTGCGCTGGAATGTTCATGTCGCTTACTGCTACTTTAATCACAGAAGCTAAAGGGAAAACATAAAAAACATAATTCTTGGCCTTTACGATTCAAACCACAAGTGGAATACTGAACATTGTTTTTGTTCAACTATTTCCTAAGAGCTTTAGTCAAGTGCAAAGTTGTACATTGAATTCCAAGGTGGCTGAATATCTAGTTTCGAGTGGTTCTCAATTGATTTGTTTCTGATGGCAGAGAGCAAGTGGCTCTCCGAAATGACCTCGATAAAGGTGTCCAGAGATAGGAACTGAAAATTGAAACGGAAATGAAGTGGGAAAAATAAGATAGGGTCAGTGTAAGGAGGTAAGACTAGAGAGAACAAATAGACTTCCAAAAGGGTTAATAGACTCTGCTTATTGAGTGTAAGTACACAGCAGGGATGAGCTCATCAATCAACCTTTCTATTAGTGCTTCTTCATCTCTGCACTCATTTCTTCTTTACAGACTTCCCTTACTCCAATTAATTAATGACAAGGTCCAATTGAAGCCATCTCCAGACCAATGCTGGGAATTAAATTTGCAGACGGAATAGAATTTCCACTGGAGGGGAAACAGAAATAAAACAGGACAGCACTGAAACAGACGCAAGCCAAAAGAGATAAGAGAGCCCATTCTGATGGGTATCACACACCCATATCAAAGTAAGACTCATCAGTGTGTGTGACAGGTTTAGGTGTCTATCCTTCACCAGGTGAGAGGCTATGGAGCTAGGGAATGACTGGGTCATCACATCAACCAGCAGCCACATCCAGAGACCATTCCAGCCTGTCCCCCCCAGACACATTGTCACTGATCCTGCCATTCTCTGATCCTGTCTAGATACATCTGATGCCCCACAAACCAATCAAAGCAGTTTAAACCACATCCATCTAAAACCCTACTAAACCCAAACAATCCCAAGGGACTACTTTGTTCTCTGACAGCAATTCTTTAAAAATAAAATAGGGGTGGCATAGCTCAGTGGGTAGAGCGGTCGTCTGGCATTCGGAAGGTTACAGGTTCGATCCCCGGTCCTGCAGAAAGCATGTTGAGGTATCCTTGAGCAAGATACTGAACCCCTAACTGCTCCTCGATAGCCATATGTTTGCAGGTCACTGCTCCGATACAATAGCATGCGTTAAAATGCAGAGAATTACAAATTTCCCCTTGTGGGACTGATAAGGGAATCCATTTATTTCATAAACGTACCCACTTTCACATTGAATGCTATGGGATCTCGGAGTGGTAGGTTGGAATCTTAACAGTACTACACTGGGTAGACCAAGTGCCGGGACTGAAGCTGTCATCTGTTTGAGTGACAACATTTTTCTGAATAACCCTCTGATCCACTTGAACCAACTCCCCGTTTTTGTAATACTGGGTTTGTTTTTTACTGTTTGGCTATGACAACAAAACATACCATTGTCTGGTCGCTGGTCTTTGTGAAAGTCTTCTCATTTGCAACCTCACTCTTCACCCAGCTGTAGGAGACCATGTAACTTGAGATTGGTGGATGGTAGACAGTAAGCGGTCGATCCCAGCTCACCATCAATGCTGTCTGGTTCAATGGCTTGATCTTCATGTTGACTGGGGCACTGCTGCAAACTAAGAGGTCAGAAGAAATGACAAGGAAAAGTATAATGGACATGAGAAATAATTAAAAGACTCATATTAAACAGGAGGGGCAGCATGGCTCAGTGGGTAGAGCGGTCGCCTGGCGATCGGAAAGTTGCAGGTTCAATCCCCGGTTCTGCAGAGAAGCGTGTTGAGGTGTCCTTGAGCAAGACACTGTTCCCATAACTGCTCTGCCCTGTGATAGACTGGCGACCTATACAGGGCGTATCCCGCCTTTCGCCCAATGAGAACGGAGATAGGCTCCAGGCCCCCCGCGACCTGATTTCGGATAAGCGGTAGACGACGGATGGATATTAAACATGGCCGTGCGTCAGTACAAGTCAGAATCTTGCTAGTGCAGAATGTATCACTACAAAATCTGCCTACGAATGAAATAATCCCATATCTAATTATACAATTGAGGTTCATTACATCGAAATGTTTGGTAAACTAGTGTATCAAACTAGTATAGCTTCAAACTAAAGCTAGTTTTCAAATAACAAGTCTGTATGCCTGCTCAATAATCCAGTCTTTTTCAAATGATATTTTTGACCTCATTTAGTGAAAAATTTTAGAAAACTTGTGTTTAATTTTGACAGCAAAATTATCTTTCTATAGGTTGAAACTAAATTTAATCCTATTACAACTTAAATATGATAAACATTGAATACTAATATTCATCACCTGGCCCTAGATGTCGCTTTGACAAAGAATAAATGTAAAGTTATGAAACAAACAGGTGAAAATAGATGGCTTTCAGCAGAAGCGGTGCCTGGATGCTTGTGCCTTGTGTCTCTCAGTGCAGTTGTGTGGTTGTGTGAGTGAAATCCAAGCAGCTAACAGAAAAGCATTTGCTCTTTCTACTGATGACTTATTCAACCATTTCACCTGGAAAAACCTGCTGCAGTATGGAATAATAAAGGGGATTCAACAGAGAAAAAGGCCCTCAAGGCTTAGCGGGGGTCAGGAGCGATTTTGGGAGCGTTACGAGAGAATCAGTGTTGAATCTGCCCGCCTTGACTCCTTCAGCAGTATGCCAGAGCACCGGGGATGGAGGGGGGGGTCAGATCGAATTCCAAACAAGCATCATTGTCATTACTCAACATGATGTGCAGATAAAACCATGGAAATATCCATATATGCTTCCTTTGCAAGTCCCTTCCTGTGCTGCCTTGGGGAAAGGACTGGCAGATCACGAGGCTGGGAGTGAGCCACGTGTCTCAATAGGCCTCTAGATGGCAGTGTAGGCTACAGCACAAGCACCCTACAAGGAAAGATGTGTAAAGATAGCCATGGACACCGAAGACATGTCACTGAACATTCAGGGTAATGACAAGGAAGGGGTGTCAACTCTATGTGCATTTGGGGTATCTGATATATTGGAATTGTTGCTTGTATTTTATTCTCTTTTCACTTTACACGTCACTTTGACTGCTATTGTGCACATGGTCCATGACGCTTGGAATGGAGAAATGATTGGAGGCAGAGAGAAAATAGAGACAGAGGGAAAGGAGTAGTGAATAGAAGGCATAATGTTTTAATGAGTTGTGACAGGTGTGAAATGGAGTACAGCCTGATGGATCTCCTTTGTCAACTCCAGTAAGAAAAAAGAGTCATCCAGAGGCTGGAGACATGATGGTCACACTGTCAACATCATTATTGCCCAAAAAAATCATGCGTTTCCCCATTTACCTCAATATGTTAGAAAATAAAACTAATATTTGCATTCGGTGACCCTATCCGCACCTTCCCGAATGTCTTAAAACACATGTGAAACCTGAATTAGTTACGGCCTCTTATGTGCCTCACCAATGTGCATCTAATGTATTAAATTCTAAAATATGGTTCTCCTATTCATATTGAACATCACTGGTAAATGCACAACCTAAACCAAAAAAGCAAACAAATCCACAATTGAAAATATAAGAAAAAGAGCGTACTCAGTGTTAAACTTTACTTCAAGACTATTTAGAACACTTTTATACCGATTGGTCAGTACATTTGAAAGGAGTGTCAAAGGGGTATTTAATACCATGAGTTGTATGTGATCTCCTATCTCATGCATCCGTTCATTTCAGTGAGATATTGAGCATCAATTTTCCAATCTACATAATAACAAAGCTGACAAGCCGGAATTGCTCTGGCCCCTCTCTCTGCTCTTTGAGGAGACTGAATAAGGATCTCATCATAAAGTATCAATTATTGTGGGCATTTATTCCACAAGGACTTGAATACACAGTGTTTCTTGGTGAAGCATTCAATGCAATTCTGATTAATGTAGAGTGAAACTCTAAAATTAGAAAGTGTATAACTGACATTAACTCCGAATGGATTGTTAAGGGCCACCAAAGACTTTCCATCTGTTCCCAACTGCTTTTGTTACATGCTTTTGTTCACCAGGAAGTCTGGAGTGAAATGGAGTTACCATGATGCTATATGGGGCTGCATGTGCATTTACAAACCCCCTTAAGACTTCATTGCTCCAGTTATGTGCAAGAGTGACAATAATATTTTGTTCTTGTGTCAAAAATGTACTTCAGCGTTTCCAAGGGTGGAATTAAGGATTGAGATTCACTTTTAAATGGAACAACATGAAATCGTATATTCATGCAATCTCTCTCTCTCTCTCTCTCTCTCTCTCTCTCTCTCTCTCTCTCTCTCTCTCTAGCCATTGCAAATTGATTCTATTTTTGATTATCTTAAGTATGGCTGAGAGCTCATAATACCTAGATCAACTGTACAATGTATGAATAATTACAAAACTACAATGAAATAGATCAACAATTTAATAAAAAAGGACAAATATATGGAAAATATCTTAACAGTTTGCATCGATGCTGAGTGAGGATGAACTGTGATTCAATTCTGTCAGTTTATTTAACAAACATTTGGGAATAATAGATAGATACTCTATACTGACAGCTAGGCTCAAAGTTGTAGCCCCTGGGCAACACTTCTATCAGTTCTCTCAATTTGTGATACTGCTCAGAGGGTGGTATAAATTATGCTTCTTACAGGTTCTACCTTGGAGCCATGGACTGAGGGTGAGGGGCTGATGGAAAATAGTGTTCCCTTACTTTGCTCCACTCAAAGCTTTATAATGATTTTTGATCAACTGTGTACAGGGCTAGACATACAACAAAAATAAATCCATGAAAACTCAAACTAACATGGCCCTTGCAAGAACCCTGATAAACTACTCACATTGAAATAAATGAACCTAACTAAGTCGGGTGGTTGAAAGGTTAGACGGGCTTTAGAGGTTTTTCAGCGGGAGAATCAGGATTCAAAGCCCCTATGACACAAAACATCTGCCACCCTGAATCCATGTACAATGCTGCTCTGTAGCCATCCATTGGCTTTGGTCTTTTACGACGCAGTCGTCTGGCAATTGGAATGTTGGAGGTTCGAGCCTCCAGAACATCCAGAGAAGCATGTCGAAGAGTGCTTGAGCAAGGCAATCTTCCCCTATATGCTTTAACCTGTGATCGGCTGGCGACCCTTCAATTGTGTAACCCCACCTGAGATAGGCTCCAGTTCCCCCGAGACCAGGTTTCGGATAAGCGGTTGACAATGGATGGATAGATGGAATAGTTGTGCTGATAAAATTTTACCAAATGTCATCGTATTGAATTACACTGGTACCTCGGTTGACAAACGCCCCAAACCTCAAACCAATTGGCCCAGGAACCAGTTTACGAACAAATTTCGTTTAGACCCGCGAACGATGTTTTGGTGCCCGAACACACAAAACAAACTCGCGGGCTATTGCGCTATGCTAAGCGTCTCACGGAGCTTCTTTGATTCTTTAATTTTTAACGTTATCACGTACACGTCCATACCGTCGACTCGGGTCAGTGAAAATGGAGACTATTGTAAACATCAGTGACCTTCGGGGATTTCACAAATTGGATTTCACGGGAAAAAACGAGTTAGTTTCTAAAGGGCCCCCGAAACAAACGTTAAAAGTCCTTCTCAATTAAAAGGGAAGGGTCTCGAGGGGATTCCAACGAGCCTGGTATGAACGTAAGAAATGGCAGCGACTAGCCGCCTCTTTTGCCACCGCAGTACGTTGTTTTCGACGGGTGATTATAGTGTGTGGGCTCAGGTAGGCTATGGAGACCTCGATAACCTGATAAACACGCTCAGTAAACACGAGAATACTGCAGTACACATCGGAAGCCAAGTAGCTTGAAAACATTTGGCACCACTGCACTCACCCATAGAATTTGTTCTTGGCACTATGTGTAATTGATTGTAATGAAAGATTTTAAGTTTACCCAATCTCAAAACTCACGGCACATGCCTGAGGTAATCTAACGTTCAGGGCAGCTCACTAGCTCCTGTGTGTTGGGTCAGACTTTTAGTTGACTGGTTAGCATACTTCCCTTTGCTGCAAACATCCTGGGTTTGATTCCTGACTGTACCCCCCCCTAATGCACGACAGTATGTTTCCGGGACAGACGAACGGATCAAATTAATTTACATCGATTTCAATAGGAAACAATTGCTTTGACTCACAAACATTTTGGTTCACGAACGTAGTCAAAGAACGAATTAAGTTTGTGACCCAAGGTACCACTGTAACAGGCAAAGATGACCATTTCCTTTTTGCAGTGCTTTACGAAAAGGTATCGTTTGATTTTTTTGGTGTGTATTTTTAAAGGGACCATAAGCAGCATTTAACATTATTGTCACTATTTAATGCAGCAGAACAGATTATAGCTTCAACCTAATTTGCATCTGCAATCACTGCAGGTATTTCTTTTGATGGAATATCCACACAGACACGGGGAGAAAATGCAAACGCTACACAGAAAAGACCTGGTATAGAATTTGAACCCAAGACTTTCTTGCTGTGAAGGAACAGTGTTAACTATTGTGCCACCATGCCGCTCAATGATGATACATAAGCCAGTATTCAAAAGCCTTAATACCTGAATACACAAAAGAGGGAAAGCAAGAGACAATGTATAAAGCATCACAGTGTGGCCCTGTCTTTCTCAATATCTACAAGCTGTCATTTCCTGCAAGCTATTAAACAGCTACCTCACACAGCCTCAATAGATGTCACCTTTGAGAATAAGATGGACTTGCTGTACCACCATCTCTCATAAAAAGAGACCTTTGTATTTTTAGAGAAACACAATCTTTTGCTCTCTTGTGAGAAAAACAATGGGGGAGAGAAACAAGAGTGAGAGCATAAGCATAGAAAGATGTGGAGACCCTGGTCTAGCTCTGACAATGCCACAAAAGCAATTTCACAACTTAATTTGTATGGGTCTATTTTAGCTCTGTCGTATAATAATGATGATTGCTGATCTAGGCTGTTAGAGCACTCTAACTTCATCACAAGCATCCCCAATCAATTCTCCCTGCCAGACACAAACAAGACCACTTTTTAAAAGTGCAGCAGCTTCTCTCTTGACTTCTGCTAAAACACAGCAGGAACTGCCAGCTATACACAAGAGGCACGACATGTTCTGGTGAAATCCCAATGAAGGCTAATCTCAGATTCAAGCATGAAGAAGAAAGTGGTTTGGTATGTGAATAAGTGAATGAGAGTACAACGGTGAGGTTAGACATGAAGTAAAGGCAGCTTACCTCTTGAAGTTTCAGTGCCATGAGGGCTGCCCAGAATGTCAGTCACATCTTTCTGCCATGCATCTTTCACAGCTGATTTAGAGACTATCCTATTGCTCAGGTCCTGGAGGGGACGATAATTGTTCCTCAAGTACTCCACTGACTTGACATGGTCCTGCTGCTCTGTGGTGAAGATTGAATAGAAGGCCTCCAGCTAGAGATAAAAGGAATAAAAAGGAGAAATGCTGTAATTGTTCCATTGGTGTGATTCTCAGTGCCTGCATGACTACATGTGTGTACATGCATGTGTGTGGTTTATTATAACATATCACAGTGCGTCGGGTCATCTACCTCCAGCTGACTGCTGAGACCTGGACGACGGCACAAGCTAAACATAATACAGACGTCAGCAGGCAAGGACCCGAGCAGTCTTCTTGGGTACCGAGATCAGTGTAACTTACAAATAGGGCAAATTTGTGACCATCGATTGCTTTAAATGATCTCCAGGAGCATGCAGCGATGACTACACATTACAGATGGTCTGAAATCAATGTGTCTTATGCCTGCTTGGAGAAATGAATTACAAGTTCATAACAGGCTATCTGTGAATGTCACAAACATTGTAGCTTTGGTCAATATCTTTGCTGCAGCAGTCAAATGTGAAGACAAGATTTGTCCTCCACAAGTTAATGAAAATTCCACAGAGCCCCATGAATGACAAATACACCAGAGTGCTCCAGAGGATATATGGCGGGGTAGTATAAGCTGTATAACTACAAGGGATGCAGCAACAAACTGTACAGGATCAGAAAAAAAACGACTGCAAGATGTGGCATACAATAACACTAAAAATCAAATATGTGGCATGTAGGGAAGTGTAGCTAGAAAAGTGGATTTACGACGGCTATACATGGCACCAAGTTGCTGAAAGACAACACCCTGCAAACAAAAACTAATTTAAATCTAATATCTGACAGTTTTAAAAAAATCAATAAACAGTGTCCATGATGAGCTTTAATTGTGTAATTGATGGCTTCAGTGTGTATAGAGGCATCATTGAAGGAGCTACAGTACAGATCAGTACATTCTACAAGACCCAAGGCACAGCTCTTGGTCTCACGCTATCTCACACCCACTAACATTCAATGTCAGTAATTGGCTTAACCTTCTTGTTTAATCATCCACTATATAGGCAGTTAAGATCTGATATGTGGCAGAGTAGAGAGGAGTTTAGAGAGTAAGAGAGAAAAGGAGGAAAAGAGAGGAGGAGGTATACGAGGGGAAAAAATGCTTATGTATAGAAGCTACTATAGGACAGCAAGTGACCTGTTGGCTATGTGCAAACGGGAGCTGATTATGTGCGAACATGAAATATTGTTTCATGTGTGTGTGTGTGTGTGTGTGTGTGTGTGTGTGTGTGTACCAGATGTACCTGTGAGCTGGACAGATATACAGGCCTGGCGAAGATTATCCACTCCACTACCTTACTGCATGGGGGTGTGGTGAGAGAGCCGGTATATCGGTAGTAACTGTCCAGTGATGATGGAAGCAAATCCTTCAGGATGAATGACCTGAGGTGGGTCTCCTTCTCTGGATAAAAACACAAAGCATTGGAGCGAACAAGTGATTTTTTTAAAGTGTAAAGCACAGTCTTTTCTACAGCACAAAGACACAGTCTTTATAAGGCAGATTAAAGCATCCCTTACTGTTCCACATACCAAGGGTTACAATTTACACATACGTTAACAAGGATGTTTTATTCCACTCTACAGCGGAGATTTACAGTGCTTCCCTTAAACTTTACTGGGTGGAATAACATTGGTAGCATCTTAAAGCCCTCCACTCCTGACTCCTATTGGGCCCCTTATGACGTGAACACTGCTAAGGAAGGAGCAGATAGACTGACCTGCTCTTACTGCTTATCCACGGCTGGGTGTTTGCTTGCTCTGCTGTATATGTCAAAAACTGAGGCCTGGACAGCTCATTTTGGAGATTTGGTTAAATGATTTCACAATCTGTTGTGTTGTTCTTTTTAAGGTTTTTTTCTTTTAGTTTTTTTTTAGTTTTTTTTTTTTTTTACAGAGCCACAAGTAGTGAGTAACCGGAGACAGCACTCAGTTCATGGATCTCCAAGTATATACACTTATATCATGTGGAAGGATTGCGCAGCAGCCTTTGTAATTGGAATGTCGCCTCTCTGCACCATCAAGTCATTAACCCAATAAGAACAGCACAGAATCGAAAAAAAATCATTAATCACATCCAATTTATTTACCTAATTTTTTTTTTACAATCATAGTCCGACCATTGTATTCACTTCATAACAAGGTCTTGGTGTCTGGTGTCCGTTTGCAAAAGAGCTGGGAAGTCTTAAGCCTCCCACTTTTGAACCTCATCTGTAGCCACCACACCAATTTCAGTATTCACAGCCTCTCTTCTCCCCCGTCTTCAGACAGTGTACGTGCCCTATCGCTCATGGGCCGCCAACATGCTGACAGATGGATGACTGTGGTTAACGAGCTAGTGGAAAACCCACCATCCTAACAGAGGAGGAGGCTGGAAGCATTAAGCAGCCAGCAGATAGAGGCTCCATCACCTAAGAACCACCACACCCACACCAACCTCTCTAAGCTGAGAGACACTCCAGCTTTAGCATGTATCCCTGTGGCAATGCTTAATGCAAAAAGCAGTTACCATTACCAGCTCAAATCACACAGCATCAAGCTTTTATCCAGCTACCCCCATTTCACTAGAGAGCTTGGGGAATGAAATAATCATTTGGAGAGGCGCAGTGAAGCACAACGTTAGATTTGTGAAATTTCTCACCATACGAGTGATTTGTTTATGACCATATGCTGCCAGTTTATCCTCTTCCATTAAGTCCTTTTCGGTGTGTGAGTGTGCTCAGATCAAGAGTCTATGTCAGTTGCAGATTGTAAAACAAGTCATATGTTTCCGTGTAAACAGAGCTGCCACGTCCCTCACTGCAGCAGGGGATTATAAAACATGCTCAAACACAATCTGGTTATGGTCTGGTGGAGGCACAGCAGTGGAGTGACACTAGCACAATATCTCTAATTTAAGACAATAGGCTTCAGCGAGGGACAACTCCCTGTGGCATTAAGAATTAATAGAATAAGTGCACATGTGATCCAGGATGAGAGCTAAAATCTATGGGAGCATATGTGTCTGTGTACATGTGAAGGCTCTGGTAAAATCAGTAGCTCCATCTCTTTTACAGGAGTTCCACAGAGAGACATACAGAATGGTGGTATCTTGCAGATTTTCCTCCTTTTGATGTGAAACTCTGCTTACAACATGTCTCCCATCTCTAATTTAGGATTAAAAATGAAGCCAAAGGTTAAGTATCTTCAAAGAAGTGAACAGATGACCAGACAGGGTTACGGATCTTTGTTCTTTGCAGGGGGAGCACAGCACCATGTCTGTACTTTCACCTTGAATTAACCTCGCTAATACTGGAAAATGATGCACCCAAAAATAACCAATGTCACAGTGATTTGGAATGGTGCAATTGCTTTCACTTCTTGAGTATCAATCCCAACCCAGACTTCACAGCCAGGGCAGAGAGACCTTAGTAAGTGATGGAAAAACAAAATTCAATTTTGAGGAATGGAGAAAACATGTTACATTTTAAAGATGGAAAAAAATAAGCAAGAAAAAATAAGCACACGAATAAGAAACTCAGAAATAATAGAATACATTCAAAAATTTCTATTTCCTTCTTTACGGGAGAATTTTCAATGTCGTTCCTGCATTGATACTTGCCATGGTGTACCACTCCTTTCAGTCCTTGGATAATAGGATCCACAGCTGGATTGTCTTTCTGGCCCAGCTGCAAGAAAGAGCCACACAGAGGGGGTTAAACAATACTAGTGTGACACATCGAACATTGAGATGCACAAAAAATAAGAAATATGAGAGGAAAAGAGTATGTTTCCAACTATAACAGCTTAACTATGGACTTTACTAACACATCATCCATCCATCATCAACCGCTTATCCAAAGTCAGGTTGTGGGGTCATGCTGGAGTCTGTCTCAGCGCTCACTGGGTAAAAAAGCAGATAAACACCCTGGACAGGCCCATTGCAGGGCTTGAGCAGAGAAGGGTTCAATGTCTTGCTCACAGACACTTCAACACATTTCCTGCATGGGCCAGGGATTGAACTACCAATCTTTTGACAACCACCCTATCTCCTGGGCTATGAGCTAACACATCACTACACATCTAATACCCAGCCCTCACTTGTCACTCATCAGTCAGCATTCTGCAGGTAGTCAGCTCACTTATCTTGAGCGGATTAGACACGTTGGCAAGCTAGGGGGACAGACTTATTTTGTCCGTTTTGCATGAAAACCTTGCAAGGTTTTGTAGCACAAAAAGCGGACAGTTGGCTGTATACGGTTATTAACACCAACATTTTCATATCAGTTACACCAATTATTTGGGATGATTAGTGAGTAATACAAATATCCCTCTCCAAACACTGACATATTCCCAATGTCCTACTTAGAGACCAGACCTGACAAAACAGGATTGGGACAAGGGGACCAATTTATTTATTTTTGCTCAAAATTAATTGAGATCAGTCAGAAGAGAATAATTGTGTAGAACTGAATGCTGAATGTGGATAATACGAGCACCTTAGAGGCCATTAAGAGACCCTTGGGAAGCACAAAAAGCACCCTCCCTTATTGATTAGATATGGTAAATCTGTGCCCACGTGTAAGCTTTGTGTGTGCCTGTTTAAAGACCCTCACACTGTAAACTGCAATTCAGCGGGTTGTGCAGGGTGGTGCTAATTGCGGTAAGCGATATCGCTGTCAAGACCCAGCGGAAGCATTTAGATCCTCGTACACACACAGTACGTCACTGTCAAGGTGTAGACCTACATTATGAACACCTGTGTCCCCATTCAAGCCTTCCTCCATTCGTGAAATGACCTTTGTCTGTATATTGTGAACCTGAATGGCGCTTCACCCACAAGAGCCTGCTTTCACTTACATCGACATTACTCATAACATTTTCAAATTATAACAGACACTAGGAATTTGGATGTACACTAATTAGTCCTGGTGTATGCTGGTGTAGGAATTTCAGGTTACTTAATGAATGTGCTGGTAAAAAAAACAAGTACCGATCATTAAAGGGCTATGTGTTCACTTTAAAGGAGAGCCATCAACACCCCCCCCCAGCAAACACACACACAAAAATCCGCAAAAATGAAGACTGGAAGAAAACAAACCCTATTACACAAAATAACTGCCCCACTTGCTCATAATCACTGGATGGCTCTGTGAAAAGATTTTCTTTTCACTTTCTCCATTGAGTGAGTATTTCAAGATAGAGCTTCTAGTTTCCCTTGAAACACTTTACTGAAGAGCCGTGGATGTCTGGGGATACCTATGGAGACTGGTAGGTTTAAGGGGATAGCAGCATAAGGTGCTTGCTCTTTGACTCTTGTTTCTCCTCCACCATAATGGCTCCCTGAGGACATGACAACCAACAGACCAACTACTTGCTGCTGGTTTCACAGCTACACCACCTTTACTCACAC